>CAUYLG010039955.1:0-23286 GCA_963573385.1 Cacajao melanocephalus
AGGAACACTTTTACACTGTTGGTGGGAGTGTAAACTAGTTCAACCATTGTGGAAGACAGTGTGGCGATTCCTCAAGGACCTAGAAATAGAAATTCCATTTGACCCAGCAATCCCATTACTGGGTATATACCCAAAGGATTATAAATCGTTCTATTATAGGGACACATGTACACGTATGTTCATTGCGGCACTGTTTATAATAGCAAAGACCTGGAACCAACCCAAATGCCCATTGATGATAGACTGGACCAGGAAAATGTGGCACATATACACCATGGAATACTATGCAGCCATAAGAAACGACGAGTTTGTGTCCTTTGTAGGGACATGGATGAACCTGGAAACCAACATTCTCAGCAAAGTGACACAAGAACAGAAAATCAAACACCGCATGTTCTCACTCATAGGTGGGTGTTGAACAATGAGAACACATGGACACAGGGAGGGGAGCATCACACACTGGGGTCTGTTGTGGGGGAATAGGGGAGGTACAGTGGGGGGTAGGGAGGTTGGGGAGGGATAACATGGGGAGAAATGCCAGATGTAGGTGACAGGGGGATGGAGGCAGCAAACCACATTGCCATGTGTGTACCTATGCAACAATCCTGCATGATCTGCACATGTACACCAGAACCTAAAGTACAATAAAAAAAATTTTTTAAAAGACATAAGAAGTAAATTCATCATAATGTGGTTCAGAGGAACATATCCATTTCTGGAACAGTAATTGTTAGGATGACACTAGGAAAAACAGTATCAAACAAAATATGAACCTTTTAAAAGTTTTCCAGTTTTTAAAATTCTCCTAATAAATTGCAATACTTTTTTAGAGGCGGCATGTCAAGGATTTAAAGAATTTGCATGAGAGAGAACCGAGTAAACAACGTCCATTTCTTCCACGTGTTTGCTGTGTAATCTTTGACAAGTCTTTCCTCGATCACATCATTTGCCTGCTTATCCATACTTTTTAAAAATACTGAATGAGCTCTTTTATATAAACTGTTTAGTACTGTGCTTAGCATATGGAAATGCCTAATAAACAGTAGTTAGCATTATTATTGTTTTATCTATCAATAATCATCACATTTCTATAGTTATTAACATTTATTTTCATTTCTATTAAAATGCTCTGAAATGCCATTAATAACAGGTAACATTTTCTCACAGACTTAAGTGTGGGAATTTTTAATATTGAATCTGGCTGTCACTTTTTGCTTTTGCTGAAAGATGTTGAGATATATAGAAAAGCAAATAAAAACATTTTTAAAAGGTTGATTTTAAGTAGTTTATTTCATGGCAATACATTCAGAGCATAGGAAAATTGATCCTTTCACATGCATTCTTTAAAACCTCTTGCCCAGAGGGCCTGTAGCATCGTTCTTCATTTCCTACTGTTTCTATATCCATCGCATCTTTTTCCTTTGCTTTCCGTATGATCTCCCTATTTCTCCTAATTATTCTGGCAAGCAGAACTAATCATGAATAAATTCATATTTGGGAAAAAAGAGAAGCTCAATGGCCAGATGAGACCTTACGTCTCTCTGGCCCATGGCCCAAGGTAATCTTATCTATCATGAGAAAGAGTCTGTTACATCCCAGCTGTGCACAAGGCTAGGATAGGCATTAGAGTAAATTAAATGGGCATGATCTGCCAGCCTGGCAGGAATCTTTTTTTTAACTTTTATTTTAGGTTCAGGGGTTCATGTGTGGGTTTGTTATATAGGTAAATTGTGTGTCTTCAGGGTTTGGTGTACAAATTATTTCATCACCGAGGTAATAAACATAGTACCCAATAGGTAGTTTTTCAATTCTCACTCCTACACTCTCAAGTAGGCTCTGGTGTCTTTTGTTCCCTTCTTTGTATCCCAGTGTCCTCAATATTTAGCTCCCATTTATAAGTGAGAGCATGCAGTATTTGTTTTTCTGTTCCCCTGTTAGTTTCCTTAGGATAATGATCTTCAGCTACGTACTGCTGTAGAAGGTATGATTTTCTTTTTCATGGCTTGTAGTATTCCATGGTGTATATGTATCGTATTGTCTTATCCAGCCTACCATTGATGGGTATTAGGTTAATTCCATGTCTTTGCTATTGTGAATACTGCTGTGACGAACATACATGTGCAAGTGTCTTTTTTGGTAGAACAATTCATACTCCTTTGGTTATATACCCAGTAATTGCATTACTGGGAAATTACCCACCAAACTGCTTTTCACAGTGGCTGAACGAATTTACGTTCCTACAAGCAGCACATAAGTATTCCCTTTTCTCCACAATCTTGCCAACATCTGTTATTTTCTGACTTTTTAATAATGGTCATTCTGTCTGGTGTGAGATGGCATCTCATTGCGGTTTTGATTTGCATTTCTCTAATGATTAATGATGTTGAGCATTTTTTTTTCATGTGCTTGTTCAGCGCATCAATGTTTTCCTTTGAAAAGTATCAGTTCATGTCCTTTGCCCACATTTTAATGGGGTGGTTTGTTTTGGGCTTGTACATTTGCTCAAGTTCCTTATAGATTCTGGATATTAGACATTTGTTGGATGCATAGCTTGCAAATACTTTCTCCCATTCTGTAGGTTGTCTGTTCACTCTGTTTATTGTTTATTTTGCTGTGTAGTAGTTTTTTAGTTTGATTAGGTTCAATATGTCAATTTTGATTTCTGTTATGATTGCTTTGGGAATCTTTGCCATGAAGTCTTTTCCAGGTGTTAGGTCCAGAATGGTACTTCCTAGGTTATCTTCAGAGTTTTCATAGTTTTTGGTTTTAGATTTAAGTCTGTAATCCATCTTGAGTTAAAATTTGCATTAATTCAAGGGGCCTTTGCACCCAGAAGGGTGTTAACTGTAAGTGTTGACTTTTTAGCATTTATCAAATGTCCCCTGTGCTATCTCTGTCAAAACAAATCAAGGGCCTGCTTTGGAAAGCCTTGTGTCTTAATAAGAACAAAAGGAAAATATATGCTGATAGCCAGAGTAAAAATATATAGGAGATTCTAGGCATAAATTTATGTATTTCATGGTAAGGAAGAAAAACAAATAGAATATATTCCTCCTCCTTATCCATTGTAGTACCATGACATTGATGTTGCTGACTTACATTGTTGATGGTGGAGAGAAATTTGAGATAACTGGTGATAAGAACTCTTGAAAACACATCCCTGTCTCTCCTCTTACTCAGAAACTCCCTTTTCAGTTATCATTTCCTCTGTAAGTCAGAAAACTTGCATTAAACATATTTAATGTTCTCAGATTTTTGCTTTCTTGAGGGAGCATAATAGAATACAATCTCTGACTTCAAAAATCTGTGAATTCTTCACATTCAGGGAGAGGGCACTCATCTACTTGAAACAATAAATGAACAGTCCAAATTAAAATATCTTAAATTCCACAAGCTATCAAATACATGGCACAGACAGAATGCAATTAGAAAAGTAATAAATCAGAGCAGACTAGCGTAGTTAAAGTTTATGGATTCAACTAAATTTTAGGTGAAATTTTACAATCAAATTTAAAACCTTGTTTATATATGGTTGTTTTCTTTATATTCATTCTTATCTTTTTCTTAAATTAAAAAATTATGAGATAATACTCAGGATTTGCAAATTAAATTTAAATAAAAAGCACAATGAGATGATCCCTTTCATAAAGTAAAGAAGAATGAAAGAAAAAGGGCAGATGTTGGCATAGATTGCACAGTCTTGTTTGGGGTGACAACATTATAAAACTAGTGATCAATTGAAGGTATATGGAAAACCCTAGAATTTAAGGCATTTAATGAGCAGAAGGGAATCCAGAAGATAATCCAGAAATGAAGTTGTCATAAAGGTCAGAGGAGAATCAGGAGTATGGAGGGCCAAAAGTGTTTATTTTCTATGGTTTTGTAAAAATTTCCTAAAGATTTAGCAGCTTAAAATAACACCCATTTATGAGATCATAATTCTATAAGTCAGAATTACAGGCTCAAGGTCTCACATGGATAAAATCAGGGTATCAGCCAGGCTGGTCTGTTATCTGGAGACTCTGGGGAGGAATCTGTATAAGTTCATTCAACTCGTTGACAGAATTCAAATCCCTACAGCTGTAGAATTGAAGTCCAGATTTCCTTTCTGGCTGTTGGTGAACAACCTAAGACTGCTCACATTTCTTCACACATGCCTCCCTGTCTCCATCTTTAAAGCATGGGCATGTCAATTTCTTCTCACACGTTGAATCTCTCTTAATTTTTTTTTGTGAAACCAGCTGGAGAAAACGCTGCATTTAGAGGGATCACCTGATTAGGTCTGGCCTACCTGGATACTTTACACATTTCAAAGTTAACTTACTTAAGACTTTCATTATATCTGCAAGATCTCTTAAAATGATACCTAGATTTGTGTATGATTAGATACCCAGGGATCAAGGATCTTAGGGTGGATGCATCTTTAGAATTTTGCCCACCACATCCAGTCATCAAAGAAAAATGATTTCAAGAACATACAAATAAAACCATGTATAAATAACTAAAGTGGGCTAAAGGGGTTAAATACTAAGTAAAAGCCACTGTACTGTTAACCTGGTGGAATATAATGAGTTTTGAGTGAGCTAATTCGAAAAACTTATGGAGTTGAGGAGAGTATTACAAGAGTAATAAGACTGCAAGGAAATAAAGAACGCATGGGTAGTTGGAAAGCATAAGCACTAAATATAGCATAGTCAAGAAAAAATAGAAATTGATGCCTATATGCATTAAGATTAAAATTGAAGAACCCCAAGAAAAACTTTAAAAAACACTTTAAAAAGATAAATTACTGGAGACAAATGAGAAGTAAACTAACAAAAAACTAAACAAGACAAAAACAAAACAAACGAGAAAACTCCACAATAATAATGGAAGCCAGAAGACAGTGGAATATTATTTTCAAATTTTTGAGGCAAAAATAATTGTCAACCTAATAGTGTTGCCATAGAAAACCTGTCTTTCAACAAGGAGAGGGAGGAAAAAAAAATTTTTTTATTTATTTACTTATTTACTTACTTGGAGACAGAGTCTTGCTGTTGTGGCCCAGGCTGGAGTGCAGTGACACGGTCTCGGCTCACCACAACCTCCGCCTCCCTGGTTCAAGCAAGTCTTCTGCCTCAGCTCCCCAAGTAGCTGGGATTACAGGTGCATGCCACCACGCCCAGCTATTTTTTTATTTTTTTCTGTTTTTAATAGAGACAGAGTTTCACCATGTTGGCCAGGCTGGTCTGGAGCTCCTGACCTCAGGTGATCCACCCGCCTCGACCTCCCAAAGTGCTGGGATTACAAGCGTGAGCCACTGTGCCCGGCCAAAAAACACATTTTAAGGTATATAAAAACTGAGAGTTTTATCATAAAGAAGCCTACAGTTAAGGGACTTCTAAAACATGTACTTGCTAAGGATAATCCTTAAAAGTGAAGGGAAAAGAGATATAAATGTACATATTTCTAACTGGTATTTTTTGTATAAAATAATAATAGTAACAACAGCAGAAACAATAACAAGTCTAGAACATGGAGCTTAAAAAGAGCTGATACAACATACTCAACACAGTCTAACATATAACAACATGTCAAAATCTTGATGACAAAAATTAAAGAGTTCTAGTGTCTTTACATTATTCAGCAAGTATTTCAATTACCAATTTTAGACTATGTTAACTAATTAAATGTGCAGGATGAAATATCAAGTATGACTAGAAGAAAATATCTGCATATTTTCAAAACCAGTAGAATGAAAAATAATATATTAAAGTGAACAAACAAATCAATCCACAAAAACAAACAAAAAAATAAGCAAGAAAAGCAAAAAGAGGAAGCTCAGAGAAAACGAAACAAATATAAAGTGGAAAGTAAATTTGTAGAAACAAATCCAGGCATTATCAACACTTATTATACCTGTTGTCATATATAAAATGTACGTGGCTAGAAGCATGCATACCAGACAAGCTAGAGTCATGTTTATCAGAGAAAAGCCATAGAAATAGGAACAGTAACAGGTGTGTGTCACTGAATTTTAGAGTCACAAAGAGTTATTTCACAGTAGGCCTCAGAATCTGGAAGAAGGTTCTCAAACATGAGCTGCGGAGCTTTCAAGTATTGTGAATCAATGAGGAACATCATTCCTTTCCCATGGTTAGATGAGGAGCCAGACTATAATTGCAGAACCTTGAATTCAGCCCTACCCTGCAATCTCAGCATTCATGGTAAGTAATATCCATTGTCCACTCCTTCTAGTTCATGTCATGTGATTGCAGAGAGAAATGTCAACACAGCAGCAATATTTGACATATTTCCTTTATATAATGAGGGGCTGGGATCCGAACTTTAATATGGACCAGGAGTGATTTTCTTAGTCATCAGGCTATAACTCATTTCCTGGAGTTTTACAGGAGTGTATGAACTCAACTCTTTTTTTTCTGAAAACCAATCTGGGAAAAGTTTACACTTAAAACTCAATAACACATGAAGTAAGATTATCAATTAAGACAGGAATTTAGTACAGTACTGTACTAACAAGCATCACACATTTGTTTTTTGCCATGATTAATATGTTGTCTTTGCTTTCAGGGTTTTTAATGACCACAGCAAGCAAGTATACAGTTTACCCCTTGAAAGACAGGGTCTTGCCTCACCCAGGCTGGAGTGCAGTGGCCCTCTGAGGCTCACTACAGCCCCAAACTCCTGGACCCAAGTGATCCTCAGCCTCCCAGTGGACTGTGTAAACAGCCGGATGGATTCTCATGGCACAAGAAGATTAAACAATGTCTCCAATTTTAATAAATTTCTGCAATCCAAAAACAAAAAACACGAATTTTCCAATTATATGTAAATATCAAATTTCAGTCCTATGTTTTTCACAAGAGCTGCACTTAAAATCTAAGGTAAAGATTGAAATTAAAGTAATAAATAAATACCAAATTAAATTACATTTGGATTATTTATATTAATAGAGGGATAAAATAGAAGTAAGCAGGAAAAAATTTAGTATATATTAAGTATATATATTTATTATATATATTTAATAATGTTAGCTCTCTCAGAAGATATTAAAATTCTAATTTTTGTATCTGGTAAACTACCCTTACAATATGTGAAGTGAAATTGCCAGAACTCAAGTTGAAGTAGACAAATCCATTGACATAGTAGATTTGAACATAACAATTTCTGACAAGTTGCACATGCAAAAAAGACAGTAAGATATAGAAAATTTAAACAACAAAACATAAACAAGCTTCACATAATGGCAATATGCAGAACTCTGCAGCAATTATTGGAGAATATACATTATTCTTAAGTATATACAGGACATTTACAAAAATGGCCACCTAAACCATACATAAGTATTACAAAATTTCAAAAAACAGTGTCATGTGGACCATTTAATAGCTCACTGATCAAAAAATGAATCATAATAGAGATTTTTAAAATACTTAGAATGACCTTATAATAAAATGCTATATATCAAAAGATGACAGGCCTTGTACATCAGAAGACATTTTTTAAATAGCAAAGGCTTAAATAGTAAAACGAAATTATGCCAGTAGTAATACAAAACATATGTGAATTCCTTTAATATGTACAAATGGGTAAAACATTCCTTACTATAATTCTAAATCTAGAAGCAATAAGGAAAATTATTGATAAATTTGATTACATTAAAACTGTGGATAGTATAAGTAAAAAAAGGTAGGGAAGGAAGGAAGGAAGAAGGGGAGGGAGGAAAAAAGCAAAGTTAGATAAACTATGAAGACAAATATTTCTATAATATAAAGTACTTTTAATAAAATAAAGAAAAAACTCCAAAAACTATACGGGAAAAAAAATAAGTGATGATATGGAAAACTATTCACAGAAAAAGTACCAACAATGACAATTATACAAAGTATTATTTAATCACATATTATATATAATAAGAAAAATACAAATTGATACCAAACTGAGGTATCATTTTTAACCTTAGCAAAACAAAACTCTTTAACAACATACTCGGTTGTTAAGGCTGTAAGGAATCTGTCACTTTTATACGTTGCTAGAGGAAATACAAAATTATACCACCTCAATGAATTTGGCAATAGCAAATTATTAATTTGAAAAATTACATATGCCTTTAATCTTTGAACCAGCAATCCCACGTCTAGAAACCTATCCCAAAGATACATTCATTAAAATATGAAATAACTTATACACAAAGCGATTTATCTGTCTACTATTTACAAAAGCAAAACAATTGTAAAATGAAATAAGGACAAATGAAATATATTAAACTCTTTGGGTAACTTTTGGGTAACAAAGGTGTGGAAACTTTATAAACACACACTCATATACATATGCGTGGACAACTGATATTTTCAAAAACAACAGTGAATGATAAACCAAAAATTAATTAAAATAAATAGTAACCTTTATTGCGAATAGTGCTGTAATAAACATGGGATTGCAGATATCTGCTGATTTCTTTTCTTTTCAATATATATCTAGTACTGAGATTGCTGGATCATATTGTAATCCTTTAGATGAAAGGAAAAGACAATGAAAATACTGGGAAGAACAGAAATAAAAGTTAGTCATATTCTAATGTGTCTTATTTTATAGTTTTGACACTAGAACCTTGATTGTGTATTATATACTTGAAAGAATACACTAAACACAGTATTTTTAAAAGTGAAGCAATACTTAAAATAAAAAGTAAAGTGAAACTCACCAAGTTTACATTTATCAAATTGGTGGTGTAATAGCAAGGATATTTACCTCAATTAAAAATATTATTTTGACTTTATATACCTAGGTTGGACCAAGCATAACGACCACTGAATCTTAAGTTGTATCTAGTGATATTATTATTAAGTTTAATGTTGGTATAACTTTGAAACTATTATAAATATACATACTCTACTACATACAAAGTAGATTAAAACATAAGTAATTATACCAATATTGGGAAGCAAGATTTTCAGTATAAAAAATAAAGATATAAATCAAATAAGCTAAGTAAAATCCTGTAATTTTCATTTAAATTTAGAAAATATGACATGAATTTAGAAGTTTTATTCTAAAATAAATAAAATATATGTCTCTTAGCTCTCCAGTGATATGCCCTAGAAACTTGAGAAAGTAGAAAAAGCAAACCTACCACCCATATGTGGTTTCCAGATAACATTTTCCACTAAAAGGAATTTCAAGAACTCCTTGGAGATATATCTGACTCTCAGCCAAGACCATAAATATCCAAAATGAGCCTAGTCATCTTGTCATTTTTGAAACTTCAGATCACCGAACATAAAAGGACATGGGAGGCAAACAGAAGGGACTCTGATTAAGCAAAGATTAAAAAAAAATTGAGCACCAAAAAGTAGAATGACAACTGAAATGTATCAAATCTATAAAACTGAAAAATTCATAAATATACTTAATCCTTTGTTTATATCTTGAGATTTTACTCAGGATGTCAACGTATTTTTCAAAAAATTTATATAAAATATAAATAATAATCAAAATAATCAAAACTCAAGTGCTGCACAGCACCACTTGGGGAATATTCTTGCCAAAATAAAATAAGGTAAAGTAAAATAAAATAAGCTAGTTGAACATCTAGAGCTAACTCACAGTTACAAGAAACTTTTGCCCTTTGGGTAAAGTCTAACTCCTACAAATAGATGTCATTCACTCTCTGGCGCCATGACCACATGGCCATCCTCAAGGCAATCTCTTCCACTGAGCAAACTCCACTTTCTGTCTGGCTATATTCTATTTATTCTCTAGTTCTGAACCTAAAGGTGTCAGTCTCAAAAAAGCCATCATTAAGGAAGGTTTTGTTCCATTTCCATAGGATCCCTTAAAATCCTAGTTTCTCCCATCATAACATGTATCAAGTTACATTATAATCACTTATTTAACTGAATGTTTCTTCAATTGTTCATTAACTTTGAGGCAGTGTGCAATGTAATTGTCTTGTTTATTATTGTTTCCCTAGACCTTAAAGAACATCTGACATGGAGTACATAGCCAATAAATACTTTAAAAGAATGATTAAAAATTAACTAATTATGTATTTGCATTTCACACACGCACAATGGTCATTGAGACCTCCAAATTAACAAATGAAAGTGCTTCATAACAGCACACTAATGGTGTCATGAATTATTGTATTTGCTAACAATTTGTCCTTAGAATGAGTTTATTTTTTCCTTAACTTAAAGAATCAATGTGTATTATGTCACAAAACTTAATTATAACAGTACATTTTGACATTTTACCTTAAAAATAATTACTTCAATCTCTGCTTAACTATAAATTACTTCACTTCCACAATGTGAAAATAAAACAGACCTTTTATCTCCACATGTTTCACTTAACTAGCAATCAGTAAGATGACAGAGAAACAGATTAGATGGTATTTCTTTCCTCTACTGTAACAAATAGTGAAAGACGAAAGTGACTCTAAAATGGAAGTCAATGAGACAGAAGGATTATAAATGAAATAGGGGCATATTTAAAACTTTGGGGAAGGAATAATAATCTAAGTTTGCATGTGACTGATAAAATGAACTTCATATCAAAATAAAATTAAAGATTTAATAACAACAAACTGGAAAGTGTAAATTTATACTCTTTTTAAAAGTAGTATCCTTTCTAGTTCTAGCACTAATTTGGCCCAACACCAATTCCATCCTACTACCAGACTTACTCATATAGAAAAATCTAATAGGTAACCTCCAATTTGAAGAATTTAATTTCTAATAACTTTTTTCTTCTTCTGTGATATCCATTTGACTTATAGCTGATCCTGTGATGTGGAACATATTACGGCTGCCCAAAAGTGAGGAGGATTTCAAAGATATCCAGAATAGTGCTATCAGAACAATTGAGCTCCGTTAAAAAGGATTCTCATTGTCTAAATTCTGACAGTACAGATATAACACAGAAAATACTCTTATAATTTGTAACAAGTTGAATCTGTAAATAAAAGCATGACTCTTAGTTTATACTCAGAATTTGACATTTCCTTCTGTGGTTTTCTCCTTTCTGGGTGATATGGTGAGGCTTTGTGTCCCCAACTAAATCTCATCTTGAATTGTAAACCCCATAATCCCGATAATCCCCACGTGTCAAGGGAGAGACCAAGTGGAGTTAATTGGATCATGAGGGCAGTTTCCCCATGCTGTTCTTAGGATAGTGAGTGAGTTATCACTAGGTCTGATGGTTTTATAAGGGGCTCTTCCCCTTCACTTGGCACTTCTCCTTCCTTCTACCTTGTGAAGAACGTGCTTTACTTTCCCTTCACCTTCCACCATGATTGTAAGTTTCCTGAGGCCTCCTCAACCATGCTGAACTGTGAGTCAATTAAAACATTGTAAATTTAAAAAAAAAAAAGCATGACTCTAATTACTATCATAAAAAGAAACTTTACTATTATGTTTGACAAGAAAGTTGTAATACAAATGAAAAGTGGTATAGTAATTATATTTAATTTACTAGTTAATTTTAAAGAGAAGGGGGTATAATATATAAAATATTTTTTCAGTTAATTAAATATCTATCTATGAACAATAAACTTATATAGATCTTAAGCCAAATTGTTTAAGAATAGTAAGACCCTACCAAAATAAATCGATTGTTATTGGTGGTCTTTCATCATATTTAGGAAGAAAGAAATTTTAAATGGTTTAGCAAGATGAAGAAAGAAACAAATATTTCACCAAACATTGTGAAACTCTGTCTCTACTAAAAATACAAAATTGAGATGGGCATGGTGGCAGCTGCCTGTAATCCCAGCTACTTGGGAGGCAGAGGCAGGAGAATCGCTTGAACCAGGAGGCGGAGGTTGCAGTGAACCGAGACCATGCCACTGCACTCCAGCCTGGGCAACAGAGTGAGACTCTACCTCAGATAAATAAATAAATAAATAAACCTCTATCTTCTTAAAGCCATTTATTGTATATCTTTTCAGAAGAAAATATAACAAATATGTTTATAAAAATATTGCATGTTGCTTGGGTTTGCTATTGTGAATAGTGCTGTGATAAACATACATGTGCTTGTGTCTTTTTGGTAAAATTATATTTCTTTGGGTATGTACTCAGTAATGGGATTGCTGGGTCAAATGGTAGGTCTGTTTTAAGTTTTTTGAGAAATCCCCAAACTGTTTTCCACACGGGCTGAACTAATTTACATGTCCACCAGAAGTGTATAAGCATTTTCCTTTTTCTGCAACCTTACCAACATCTGCTACTTTGTGGCTTTTTAGTAATAGCCATTCTGACAGGTAGGAGACAACATCTCACCGTGGTTTTGATTTGCATTTCTCTATTGATTAGTAATGATGACCATATTTTCATATGCTTGTTGACCGCATGTATATCTTCCTTTAACAAGTGTTTGTTCACATCATTTGCCCGTTTTTTTTCTAAAAAGACACAACAAAAGTTTTTTATTGTAGATTGACAATTTATAATTATATAAATTCATGGGTTACAAAGTGATGTCATAAATTGTGGATACAATGTGGAATAATTAAATCAAACTAGTTAACATATCCAATACTTGAAACACATTTCTGTGATGAGAACATCAATTTTGAAATGTATAATACTCCATTATATGCACCACACTGTACAACAGAACTCAAAATAAGTATAAAACATATTCTTCCTGAGATTTTGTACCTTTTGATCATCATTAATTTTTTTTTTTTGAGACTGCATTACTCTGTAACCCAGGCTGGAATGCAGTGGTGCAATCTCAGCTCACTGCAACCTCTGCTTCCCAGATTCAAGCAATTCTCCCGCCTCAGCCTCCCCAGTAGCTGGGACCACAGGCACGAGACACCACACATGGCCAATTTTTTTTTTTTTTGTATTTTTAGTAGAGATGGGGTTTTGCCATGTTGTCCAGGCTGCTCTCAACTCCTGACCTCAGGTGATCCGCCCGCCTTGGCTTCCCAAAGTGCCAGGATCACAGGCGCGAGCCACCGTGCCTGGCCTAAAATTTTTATGAGACAAAATATCAATTTCAAAAGAGCATCAAAAACTGAGCAGGCCAAGCACGGTGGCTCACACCTACAATCCCAGCACTCTGGGAGGCTGAAGGGTATTTTTCTGTAGTAAAAATCCAAAAGTTACTAAAAATACAAAAAATTAGCCAGGTGTGATGGCAGATGCCTGTAATCCCAGCTATTCAGGGCACTAAGGTAGGAGAATTGCTTGAATCCAGGAGGTGGAGCTTGCAGTGAGCACCACTGCACTCCAGCCTGGGCGACAGAGCAAGACTCCATCCCGAGGGGGGAAAAAAAGTATTTATCTCTACTAAAAATATCAAAAAAAAAATTAGCTGGACATGGTGGCTCGTGCCTGTAATCCCAGCTATCCAGGAGGACGAGGCTGGAGAACCGCCAGAATCCAGGAGGCAGAGATCGCAGTGAGCCAAGAGGGCAACTCTGCACTCCAGCCTGGGCAACAAGAGCAAAACTTCACCTCAAAAAAAAAAAAAAAAAAAGAGTGAGCATATTTAACTTTCCTCAGCTCATAACAGAGAAAACAGGTCAACAGAATAATAATTCATGCTATTGCATGTGTAATGAACTGGCAACAAGAGAAAGTTGGTCAAAGAAAGTCAGAGAGGAACTGTGTCTTGTAAGAATTAAAATCGAGGGGCTCCATAATTATCTGGCGTCTGTTCAATGTTGTATCTATGGTTAGAAATGTACGTGATAGAAATCAGGAATCTTATGGATTCTTCTTTTAAGGTCCAGGTCAACTGTGGCCACAATATAACACTTATGGTGAGTTACTCTCTGTACTAAGCAGTCATCTGCATAGGTTCCTTTGTGTGTACATGGTAAACGTTCAAATCTTGGATCCTTGGCGATCCTTAGAGCCACTTGATACTTCTGCCCCAATTTCTCGATTTCAGCCATTATATAATCAGTTATACAAGGGATACACTTGGCATACAGACAGTCCATCATTGACTGCACTAAGTCCAGTTTGGCTTTTATGGAAAAGTTGATAAAGTTGGTATCAACGATGATGTGGAAAGGTGGGCCAAGCTGTGTATTATATTGAAAAATAAGCAGGAAGGGTGTTGAGGAACTTCTCTTTCCTTTAACGCTTTGGGATCCTTCTTTTCTTTTTAGGTTTTAATCTATCCTTTTTTTTAAGCTTCTGATCTCTGAGACTAAGCATTCGCTTCATGGTGGCATACTTCTTTGTTTTCTTTTTCTTCCCCATAGTCACACCACACTTCTGCCCATGTTTTAATGGGGTTGTTATTACTTGCTGAATTGTTTAAGTTGCCTATAGTTTCTGGATATTAAACCTTTATAAGATGCATGGCTTGCAAATATTTTCTCCCATTCTGTACGTTGTTTACTTTGTTGACAGTTTTGTTTTTGTTTTTGTTTTTTGCTGTGTGGAAGTTACTTAGTTTAATGACGTCCCACTTGTCTATTTCCTTTTCTGTTACAAGTGCTTTTGGAGATTTCGTCATGAAATCTTTGCTAAGCCAAAGCCTATGTTCAGAATGGTATGTCCTATATTTTCTTCTAGGGTTTTAATAGTTTTATGTCTCAATATTTTTGTCTTTGATTTAATTTGAGTTGATTTTTGTGTATGGTGAAAGGAAGAGGTCCAGTTTCTATCTTGTGTATATGGCTAGCCAGATATTGCAACATCATTTACTGAATAGGAAGTCCTTTCCCCATTGCTTGTTACTATAGATTCTGTCAAAGGTCAGATGAATTGTAGGTTTGCAGCTTTATTTCTGGGTTCTCCAACCTGTTCAGTTGGTCTATGTGTCTGTTTTTGTACCAGTACCATGCTGTTTTGGGTACTGTAGTTTTCTCTTCCCAGGATCTTTGAATATACTTTTCCCTTCGACCAAATAAGGCTAATTTTTCATGCTAATCTTTAGATCTTAATTCAACTAAAACTTCCTCAGAGATCCTTTTTGACTGCCTTTGTGGCTCATATCTCCCAGTTATATACACTGTAGCACTTCCAAAGTATAACAGGGAGCAGTATGTGAAATTTGGCCTATTATTTTATCACAAGTTCTTAGCACAGCATCTGCCCTTCATAATGGTGCTACAGATTACTATTATTAAATATTTGATGAATATTTGATACATAATTTATAATTATGCTGGCTAGAATATATATTCAAGTGTTTCTTATGAGATAGTTGAGATAGCATGAGCGATTCACTTTCTCTGCCCTATGTACATGATTAGCAAACTACCTGAAGCATGTGTGTGTGTGTGTGTGTGTGTGTGCGCGTACACACATCTGGCATTAATATGTATATAAGTATATATTTACATACACATTCACACATATATGCATGCACATATATATGTATTTATTAATTCCTTTCTCTCTAGAGATATATCAGATTTTACTCTATTTTCTCCTGCACTTATTATGCAGAGGTTTCAAAAGTCATTTTTATTCTTTGGAGTAAAAGGGTTATTTTCCTCCCCTTTTGATTATAGAATTATTAATTTTTTCTTGAAATGTTTTACAAATTCATTAGGATAAGATTAAGTATTTGTCTTTTTTTATTTTATCTTTCCATAAGTTATTGGTGTACATGTGGTATTTGGTTACATGAGTAAATTCTTTAATGGTGATTTGTGAGATTTCGGTGCACCCATTACCCATTTATACACTGCATCATATTTGTAGTATTTATCCCTTGTCCCCTTCCCACTCTTCCACTCAAGTCCCCAAAGTTCACTGTATCATTCTTATGCCTTTGTGTCATCATAGATTAGTTTCCAGATATCAGTGAGAACATATAATGTTTGGTTTTTGATTCTTGAGTTACATCACTTAGAATTATAGTCTCCAATCTCATCCAGATCACTGCAAGTGCTGTTAATTTATTCATTTTTATGGCTGCATAGTATTCCATCATATATATATATATACACATACACATATATATGATATATATATATGATGTACATAGAGAGATATTTGATGTATATATCATATGTATATAGTGTGTGTATATATATATATATTATGTGTGTGTGTGTGTATATATATATATGTGTGTGTGTGTGTGTGTATATATATATATATATACACACACACATATCAGTTCCTTTATCCACTCATTGATTGATGGGCATTTGGGTTGGTTCCATGATTTTACAATTGTGAATTGTGGTGCTACAAACATGTGTGTGCAAGTATCTTTTTCGAATAATGACTTCTTTTCCTCTGTAGATACCCAGTAATGGGACTGCTGGATCAGATGGTAGTTCTACTTTTAGTTCTTTAAGGAATCTCCACACTGTTTTCCATAGTGACTGTATTAGTTTACATTTCCACCAGCGGTGTAGAAGTGTTCCCCGTTCACTGCATCCAGGTCAACATCTACTGTTTTTTGATTATGTACATTCTTGCAGGAGTAAGGTGTTATCACATTGTGATTTGATTTGCATTTCCCTGATCATTAGTTATGATAAGCATTTTTTCATATGTTTGTTGGCTATTTGTGTATCTTCTTTTGTAAATTGTCTATTCATGTCCTTAGCCCACTTTTTGATGGGATTGTTTGGTTTTTTTTCTTACTGATTTGAGTTCATTGAAGATTCTGGATATCACTCCTTTGCCAGATGTATACATTGTGAAGATTTTCTCCCACTCTGTGAGTTGTCTCTTTACTCTGCTAACCGTTCCTTTTGCCATGCAAAAGCTCTTTAGTTTAATTAGGTCCCAGCTATTTATCTTCATTTCCCCTGCATTTGCTTTTATGTTCTTGGTCGTGAAATCCTTGCCTAAGCCAATGTCCAGAAGGGTGTTTCCAATGTTGTCTTCTAGAATTTTTATGGTTTCAGGTCTTAGGTTTAAGTCTTTAATCCATCTTGAGTTGATTTTTGTATAAGGTGAGATGAGGATTCAATTTCATTCTCCTACATGTTGCTAGCCAATTATCCCAGCACTATTTGTTGAAAAGATTGTCTTTTCTCAACTTTATGTTTTTGTTTTCTTTGTCAAAGAACAGCTGACTGTAAATATTTGGATTTATTTCTGGGTTCTTTATTCTGTTGCATCGGTCTATGTGCCTATTTTTAAACCAGTACCATGCTGTTTTGGTGATGATGGCCTTATAGTGTAGGTTAAAATCAGCTAGTGTGATGCCTCCAGTTTCGTTCTTTTTGCTTAGTCTTGCTTTGGCTATGCAGGCTCTTTCTTGGTTTCATATGAATTTTAGAATCGTCAATAAATGTGATGCACCACATAAGCAGAATTAAAAACAAAAATCACAAGATCATCTCAACAGATACAGAAAAAGCATTTGACAAATGCAGCATCCCTTTATGAATAAAACTCTCAGCAAAATCGGTATGCAAGGGACATACCTTAATGTAATAAAAGCCATCTATGAGAAACTCACAGCCAACATAATAGTGAATGGGAAAAAGTTGAAAGCATTCCCTCTCAGAACTGGAACAAGACAAAGATGTCCACTCTCACCACTCCTCTTCAACATAGTACTGGAAGTCCCAGCCAAAGCAATCAGACAAGAGAAAGAAATAACGGGCATCCAAATCAGTAGAGCAAAAGTCAAACTGTCACCATTTGCTGACGATATGATCATTTACCTTGAAAACCGTAAGGCCTCCTCCAGAAACCTCTTAGAGCTGATAAAAGAATTCAGCAAAGTTTCCGGATAAAATATTAATGTACACAAATCAGAAGCTCTTCTATACACCAACAGTGACCAAGCAGAGAATCAAATCAAGAACTCAAACCCTTTTAAATAGCTGCAAAAGAAATAAAATACTTAGGAATATACCTAACAAAGGAGTCAAAAGACCTCTACAAGGAAAACTACAAAACACTGCTGAAAGAAATTATAGATGACTAAAACAAATGGAAACACATCCCATGCCCATGGATGGGTAGAATCAATATTTTGAAAACGACCATACTTCCAAAAGCTATCGACAAATTCAACACAATCCCCATCAGAATACCACAATCATTCTTCACAGAATTAGAGATATTTGTCTTGGTAAACACTTTCAGTTTTGCAAGTCAAACTTTTTTTCAGTTGTATAATGTTTTCCTAAATTATATTTTTAATTGATATTCTTTCATTATTTATTGGTTTTGATCTCTTTCTTAGGAACATACATTTTCTCATTCTATTTTCCACATGTCTTTTCTTGTGGTTTATAATTGGCTTCTTCTTTTCTTATTATTCTATATGATGGAAAATGTCATAGGTTTGTCCTCTATATCATAAATCAGTTTCTGTCATACCATTACTATGTTTCACTGTTTGTAAGACTGTATTTCAGCCTGCAATATTAAATCTATTGTCATGTTTCCCTGTCTCACTGTACTCTCTATGCATTTTTTTCTGAATTTAAGTCAACTCAGTGTTGATCGTGGAGTCTCACATTTTCATCATCACTTTCGACTCTCCTACTGAGAACATAATAGAGTATCGATTTTCCAAAACTGATTTAAGTTCATGTGGCACATCTTTCTTAAGAAAATCTGGGTTTTGGTTTGGTTTGTTACTGTTGTTTTTGCAACTTGCTACATCCATGAAATTAAAAATACAAAACTTTGTCTAGTGTTATGTCAGTATCAGATCTAAGTATGTGAAATTAGATTTCCCTTAATAGTCATGCAACAGCTATTAGAATAGTTTTCTTACTTTGAAAAACAAGGAGATAAGTAGTTAGCCTATCCTATATCTGATGCAAAATAGTTTTTATTGTTATTGTTTTGTAATTATATCTGTTTTGTGTAAGATTTCTGGTTTAAGGAAGTAATACTTATTTTACCACCCAATTGTATGCCCATGGGGAGATCTGTTTCTGGATAACATTAGGAATTATTTTATTTCTTCATTAGCAGAAATAGCAAATAAAAAACTACATATCCAAGGAACACCATTCCCACAACTCTCTCTACTAGGAATGGGATTAATTGTAGAATGAGAGGCATGAATGAGACAAATTAGGGAGGACAGGTAATACAGTCCTCTCTTTTTTATCGGGAGTTCAAGACTAGCCTGGGCAATATAGTGAAGCCCCATATCAACAAAAAATACAAAAATTATCTGGGCATGGTGTTGCGTGCCTATAGTCCCAGCTACTCGAGAGACTGGAGTGGGAGGATCACTTGAGCCTGAGAGGTCAAGGCTGCAGTGAGCCGTGGTCACAGCACTGCACTCCAACCTGGGGTTGCAGTGAGATCCTGTCTCAGGAAAACAGTAAATAAAATAAGAAAAGCACTAAAATATAAAGAAAAAAATGACAAATTGTTGAATCTATAAGAAGGTAACATAACAATGACCTGGTAGTAATAGTTTCTGTCATTTACTAGATATTAAATTTTGCTGAAGAAAAAGAAAAACAGAAAGGTCTTATGAATCTTAATGAAACTTCGAAGGAGAGATGCTTTGTTTTAAATTTTTAAATATTATTAATATAATAATCCCAAATGGACTTAGACAATTTTCATGCATTTATTCATTTACTTAAATATATATATACTGAGCATTTACTACGTACCAGACACAATTTTTTAAGTGGCGGGTAATAACAAACAAAAAATACAGACAAAAATCTCTGACCAAATTAAGCTTATACTTTAGTAGGAAAAAGAGAAAACAAATAAAAAGGTGATATGTTTATGTTTATGTTGATAAATTCTAAGAAGAAAAGTATAGATATTGAAGATTGGGTTGAGGGAAGTGTGAGTGTTCAAATTAAAATATAATAAGACCTTCTTCTCACTCAGATGAGATCACAAAATACTCACTCATGTCTATGTAATTTTGCCTGCAAACAGGGTTAGCATTTTTGTTACAAACAACTTTGAATTAGTTCACTTGACTTAGCAAATGGTTGATGAAGATTCCAGAGTTTCATATTACAGAACAGGGCATGTATACTATACATGGAAGACTTGTAAGTGCAGGTGTAGTTAGTGATTCACCTAGAGCAGACAAAAATTTTAATATTGCTCCTGTGGGGAAATACAAATTCTTATTTTGTGCAACATCATTTCCCAAAGGCCAGCCAGACTTGAGTCAGCTGCTAAGTGTATATTGAAATAATTACACAAATCGCTGCATGGGCGTCATTCGTATTCACAAAATGACATTTGGAAAATATCTACCCAAAACAATTTTGGTTCTGGCAGATTTACTACTATCCTGTCATTTCCAAAAGTAACTGGAAAATATGATCAGTTATTTCTAGAGACAATTCCTGGTTCATGGCATTAAGATCATTTAGTCTGTATTCAGAATGCCCTTCTCTTTGCCATCACACAAGGATATATATCTAATTAATCCACAGGCTGCATCTGAAAATTTAAATGTAACTTACGGCAAAAGTAGACTAAAACCTAGCTTTATTTTGCATTGTATGACAGTGAAACCTTATGTGATTACCCACATGAATATGAAAATTCAAGCTTTTATAAACATGAATATCTTACATGGGTCAAAGTATAACTTTACATGAAAAATATGACATGAAAGTATAAAATGAATGTATAGTAAAGATTTTATTCTGCTCATTAATTAATGAGATAACCACTTAGATGGTAAAACTGACTCCAAAGGCATTTGATAAGAAGGGGTTTACATAGTTTATTCAAAAAGCCATCTAAAAATTTTAGAGTAGGACTGCTAGGTTAGATACAAATTTGTTATTGTCATTTGGGGCAATTAAGTCACAACCATGGAGGTTCTATTTTTATCAGATAGAAATTTTAAGTTAGTTAGTAACTTTGTAGTGTCTGGGTTGTGATCAAGTAGTAAATAGCAAATAGATTTATTCTCCTGAAAAAATATATAATCCTCAGGTGAGCTCATTAAATAATGTCTCAGAGTAACATTGAAAAGACATGCCACCCACCTTTTTTGTCCTTCTTTCCAGTTTTAATAATTTTCAATAGTCCCCATGCTTTAGTCATCAAAAATCTTTGAATATTGGTTAGAAAAAAGGGCTGACCTCATTATAGTTTAGTCCGATTATTTTCACAGATACAATGGTGGTGTTAGGTACATATACTTCCTTGATCACATAGTATTTAGCAACTCGCAAAAATATTTTGTTTGTAAATGTTATCAAAGACTCCAGGGTTGAACCACTTAAATGACTCTATAGTCTTTTTCTTCATATGGGGATTAGGATGTCAAAGCAAGGAAAATCTCTCCCCCAGATTTCACTATGGTAACCATAGTTTTAATAAAATCCTCTCTCCTCAAGGCCCCTCAGATATACTAAAGTTCCTTGCCTGCCAGAAAGTTACCTTCCTATCATTTCTGAGGCTGAATCCCTGTACGACAGGTACCAGTATAATTTCCTGTGAGAGTTCTGTAGACATTTTCTGCCTTTGTTCACTAATGATGGGCTTCCTGTACCCGATTAAAAATGATTCTTTCCCAAATATAACAGTGGACAATCACTTTGTCCAATTTGAGGTAAAATGGAGACAAATTCTTATTGAAACAATGAATAAAACTATTGTCACAAAAACAAAAAAAAATCAGTAAAAACATTTGTTTCTGAATTATGAGATTTTGATTCCATTTTAAAATGTTTCATTTCCATTTATAAAAGCATAATATTCTAAACTGAGAGGAAAAGATCAGGAAAGATCAATGATTCCTTATACACTTATCAATGGATAAAGCATTAACATCAACCATGTTCCAAACTTCATGGATATAGTTCATAAACTAAAAATAGGTTTTGCCTTTTAAAATGTTTGAAAAAAAGTTAAATAGTAATAACATTGTGTGTCATAAAAGTTATATGAAACTTCAGCGTTCATAAATAAATTTTAGTGAACACAGACACACATATTAATTTATGTATTGTCTATGGCACTTTTGTACTACAATGACAGAGTAGTTGTGACAGAGACCTGATAGTGTGCAAAGCCTAAAATTATCACTATCTGGAACTACAGAAAAAAAAATGTGCTGACTTCTGTTCTACAGCTCAATAAAATCAACACAAAGCACTGAAAATTTTTCTGGTGAGATACTGAATCTCTGCTCTCTGAGCAAATTATACAGACAGTAAACCTTTTAGTACTCCTTATCAAAAGAAGACTAAGAACTTCATGATCAATTGTCATTGTAATAGAAAGTAAAATAAAAGATTCCTAATCTCATTTCTTTTAAAATTATCTTATGAATAAGTTCAACACTGAGCAAAATTTGTCAAAATATTAATACATTTCTTCTCTTTAGTTCCATTATATGCAATTATTACAAATGAAGACAAAATTTACTTGCTTCAAAAATTCTACAAATTTTGATATTATCCAGGTTTTATCTTTTACTATCCTCTTTCAGATTTTTGAACAGAAAGCATAATTTACATATTACTCTCATTTTTCTTTGATAAACAGAACATATCATACTATCTTGCATATGTTCTTGTGCTTTTCTGCTATCACTGATCTGAGTAGACTCTCAGTTTCACACAGTAGCTATATCTTTTAACCAAATTAACTAATTTCTTTTTCACAAACACACACAAGAAACATGGAAATCGATCATTGATAATCATCTATCATACAGAACAATTAGCAGATAAGCAAACTCACAAGCTCATATAATGTGGCTAACTGACACTCACAAAACTTATATACCTTCAGGTAAACAAAGAATCTGGGAAATTATTTACAGACATCCATAAGACAAAACATAATTACTGCTGACATAAAAACTTTGTCAGAAGAATAAACACATACTTTCATATTTTTCTCAATCCTAAATATTGTATAGAAATACATTTACTTAACTGATCAATAAATTGATACAGTTTAGGAAGTTTAGAATTACTGGTCTTTTCATGAGAAAATGAACCAAATGTAATTTGAAAGTAAGATGCATTGTGACAAACAAACACATGAAAAAAACTTCAACATCATTGATGATTAGAGAAATACAAATCAAAACCACAATGAGATACTATCTCATGCCAGTTCAGGACATAGGCATAGGCAAGTACTTCATAGCTAAAACACCAAAAACAATGGCAACAAAAGCCAAACTAGACAAATGGGATCTAATTAAACTCCACAGCTTCTGTACAGCAAAGGAAACAATCATTAGAGTAAACCAGCAATCAACAGAATGGTAAAAAATTTCGGCAATCTACCCATCTGACAAAGGGGTAATATCCAGAATCTACAAAGAACTAAAACAGATTTACAAGAAAAAAACAAACAAACCCATTCAAAAGTGAGCAAAGGATATGAACAGACACTTTTCAAAAGAAGACAT
>CAUYLG010039956.1:0-65461 GCA_963573385.1 Cacajao melanocephalus
CTGTCTGTGTATTTCTTATATTTACGTTTGTGTCCTGTCTATGTGTGTCTGTTTCTGTTTCTCTCTGTCTCTCTTTCTCTGCCTTCGGTCTCTCTGTTTCTTTCTGTCTCTTTAACACACACGCTCTCTCTCTTTTTTTTTATTTTTTTTTTGAGACAGAATCTTGTTCTGTCACCCAGGCTGGAGTGCAGTGGTGTGATCTCTGCTCACTGCAACCTCTGCCTCCCGGGTTCAAGCGATTTTCCTGCCTCAGCCACCAGAGTAGCTGGGATTATAGGTGCCCATCACCCTACATGGCTAATTTTTTGTATTTTTAGTAGAGACGGGGTTTCACCGTGTTGGCCACACTGGTCTCGAACTCCTGACTTTGTGCTCCTCCCGCCTCAGACTCCCAAACTGCTGGGATTATAGACATAAGCCACCGTCTCTTTAACACCCTCTGCTGTCTCTGTCTCTCGCTTGCTTTCTCTCCCCCGCCCCATATCTGTCTGTCCCTCCGCCTCTCTGTGTGCCTTTCAGTCCTAGTCTCCCTGTCTCTGTCTCCTCATCTCTCAGACTGTCTCCTAGCTTCTCTCTGTACCGCTGTCTCTTTCTGTCTCTGTCCATGTCTCTTTCAGTCACTGTCTTTATGATTCTTTCTGCCTCTCAGACTCAGCTGTCTGTCTCTGTCTCTCATTCCTTCATTCTTGAGTAAAAGTGCCCAGGGAAAATGTCCAGCAAGAACAAGACACTCCTGGGCTCCCCAAAACAGAGCAGGGTGGACTGCTAGGCTGGGTCCGTGTGCCAGGTTGGCTCAACAGTTTGGCTGGGAACTCCCCTCTGGTCACACGAAGCCAGCGCCAGGGAGGGGAAGTGTCCAGCAGTAGATTCTGGGCATGCGAAGCCAGGCTTCATCTAAGCTCACTTAAGAAGCAACAGTAACACACATCCCCCTGGCCTTAGGGAGCAGCAGAAAGGTGATTACATGCTGTGTCAGCTAATTCCACGAAACCCTGTGTCTCCCTCCGAGGAGTCAAACATTCTCGATCTTTAGATTCCTCAGTCCTTCCAAGTGACAGGAAAGACCTTCAGAAACCAGTGTCTGAACAACATGCCCGCAGGAAAACCACAGGTCTCTGCTGAATCGAAGCGAGTGGGAGGAAGTAGAGCTGAGGCTGAGAGATGGATCAAGAATTAATGAGGATGCAAGTAAAACAATGTAGGACTCCATAACCCGAAAGCTTCTGAAAGGACAGCTGGAGCCCGTGCTTCCAGCTATACATATCTGTGATCAAGTTACATCCTCTCCCCACAAAACAGCCACCTAGCAACCAATACAATCTGAATCAGAGTCATAATCGTGGCCATTTCTCTTGAATTAGGGGTCCTGTCAGCCACTCTTCATGGATCTGCTTAGTCTGTCCTACCAAAAATCCTAGGTAAATAGTCACCTCCCCATTTTACAGATGAAGAAACCAAGGCTCACAGAGGTTAAGTAACTTGCCCAAAGTTACACAGCCAGTGAGTAGAAGAGCTAAGATGAGAACTTGGGACTGCCAGGCTCCCAGCCAGCCTGCTTGCTTCACTGTCACTCTGAGGAAACATTTTTAGTCAAGCGGAGATGTTCTTTTCACATCTGAGTGTCCTTTTCTGTAGTTGGATCAGAGTATAGAGACATTTGGACACAATTAAGCATCAGGTCAAGCTGACCTCCCTTCCCTGCCTCCAGGCAGCGGGTGGTTTCTGAGCATGACCACGAGCAATGCTGTTCCAATTAGTCCAGGTAGCACAGGCCCACGGTGATATCTCTGGAGCTTCGGCACAATAGTTCACTTGCAGACCCTTCATCTCACCAGTGGTCAAAAGAAAGACATTAAGAGCTTAAGAAAAAAATATGAGAGAAAAATGTACAGTTGAGAAAATTCTATTATGTTGTGTTTTCTTTGAATTGGAATAAAACCGACATTCTGCACATTGTTATGGCAGAATACTTTTCCACTGCACTTGACCTCAAGGTCTAAGAATGGAGGGAAGAGTGCACTGAAGACTGCTTGTCTGGGGCAGCAGTGATTAGGAGGCGTGCATGTGCCATTCAGGTCTCAGGTCGGAGAAAATTTCAGAAACAAGAAGGCAAAAAGAAAAAGGGGAAAAAGACATTCAGTCCATTTCTCTGTGAAAACCCCACTCCTTCCTTCAGGGAGAAAGAGGTCTCATCCACAATCATTGCTCCTGCAGACGCACAGCGGGCAGGGCAGCCTGAAAGAAAGCCAGGCAGTGTAACACGTTACCACACTCAGAGATATTTAAACCTGCCTGGGCTCTTTGACTTAATCTCCCCCTGCCATGACCTCATGGGGACAAGATGTGGGTATTTCATGCCAGGATGAGGCTGTGGCCTCACACACACACACAAGTTTATGAGGTTTAAAATAATCCATTGCTCTTATTGTACAACAGTGACCCAGAGAGTACATGCCCAGAGTGGATTTTGGCCCAATTGCCAAGCTGATGGTCTTTATTGATGACATAAACAGGATTCCATTTCATTCCACAAATACTTCCTAAGTTCCTACTGTGTGCCAGTGCTGAGCTAGATGTTGAGGATACGAAAATAAATCAGCCTTGCCCTCTGACCTGAAAGAGCGAATAACTCCAGGGAGATCAAATAGAAACTCAAAGAGGAAGGGTTATTCAACCTTCAGCAGATATTTTCATAGGGCCTACTACATGCCAGACATTCAGAACTAGGGATTTCTAAAATGGTAGTCTAATGGCAAATTTGACTCTCTTTTTTGATCAGATAAACCAGATTCAATTCAATTTCACGGGCAAGTCCCTATCATTTAGATACTTTTAAAAACGATTTTTTTTTTTGAGACGGAGTCTTACTCTCTCACCCAGGCTAGAGTGCAATGGAGCGACCTCAGCTCACTGCAAGCTCCACCTCCCAGGTTCAAGCGATTCCCTTGCCTCAGCCTCCAGAGCAGCTGGGATTACAGGTGCATGCCACTATGTCTGGATAATGTTTTTGTATTTTTAGTAGAGACAGGGTTTTACCGCGTTGCCCAGGCTTATCTTGAACTTCTGAGCTCAGGCAATCCACCTGCCTCAGCCTCCCAAAGTGCTAGGATTACAGGTGTGAGCCACTACGCCCAGCATTAAAAATGATTTTTAATGCTGTCCTTCCTGCTAGACTGTAAGCTTCATGCGGGCTGGGCTACAGACATGCCTTGTCCGCAGTGTGTCTTCAGTGCAGAGATGGGTCTGGTCTGGTGAGTTCAAGAAATACATGAACCTGGGGAATATCCTAGGCTAAGGGGGAAGCATAAGATGGAGAAGGGATGAGGAGCAAAGAGTTCACTCAAAACTTATCCTCTCTCTCTCTCTCTCTCTCACTCATTCTCTCATACACACACCCACACACACACACACACGAGTCAATTAAGGACATAAAGTAAACTGTGGACTTCAAGCCCCCACGGCTCCCTGAACTTGTCATGAACTTGTCATGAACTTGTCACGGTTCCCAGGCTTTGAGCCATGGCATGGCAGATCCCTTGGTTGGCTCTCTCAATACCCACTTTAACCCCTTGCCCTTGCTATCTCTACCACAGAGTCTAGAAAGCTGAAGTACTTAATTTCTCAGCCTCCCTGGCACCCAGGGAAGGCCACGTGACACGGTTCTGGCTGGTGGATGTGGGCGATGTCACTGGGCAGGGCTCTTCTTTAAGAACAAAGAGACAACGTAAGAAGAAGGCATTTGCCTTTTGGACGTTTCTTCCCAGAACCTGGGTCCTGGTAGAAGTTGGGGAGCTGTCACACCAGCCCTGGACTGCTCCCCAATGAGCTTCTTGTTGCGGGAGGGAAGAGATTCCCTTCATTATCCAGGCCACTCTAGTGTTTCTGTTACTTGTATCTGAATCCAAGACATATGTACATAAAAACTATTATTAGTGAGTTTCCATGGGTCACAGGCTTTACATCCATCAGCCAGCATGCAGAGAAGAACCAAGAGCTAACATTTATTGAGCATTTACTTTGTGCCAGACATTATTGCAAGTTATTTACATGTACCTACTCTTTACTGCTCACCTTATTATCAACCCCATTTTACAGATAAAGAGACAGGTTTGGTGCAGCAATATAGCCAGCAAACACCTGATGAGGGGGCAGAAATACTAGCTGAGCTCTTCATCAGCCCCTACGGCATCTCCCCCAATCTCTTTAATAAAGTCATTCTCAAAGGGTGGCCTCCAGACTGCAGTATCGGCGTCCCCCGGGAACTTGTCAAAGGGGTAAATCCTCAATCCCCACCCAGACCTCCTGGGTCAGAGGTGCTAGGGTGGGAGCCAGCCCTCCAGCTGTCTCGTAGGTGTTTGCAGACGTGAGAGCCACTGCATCCCTGAGGTGGAGGGCCTCTCGAGCTCTCTTCTGACTCCCTTTGTTGCAGCTCCTGGTAGGCTCCACCTCCTTGGGCTCCAAATCTTGAGGTACCGGTTGAGCTCTGCAGCTACATTTATGTACCAAGAAAAAAAAATTCTTTGCTGTTGTGGACCCAGGTCCGTGTCAGGCTACAGGTCCCCAGAGCTGCCTGAACTCAGTGGTGTCCCAAGACACCATCTGTGCAATGTCATGAACAAGTCTTTCTACCTCCGAGTTAAGCTAGCCCAGCCACAACTGGGGCTGGATCAGTTCATTTGCCACTCCAATCTCTCCGGCCCCTTTCTTCTTACTCATCTCACAGCCCCACCTGGAGCTCCCACTTCCCTCTCACTCTTTCTTTCCGTGTTTGACCCAGGCAGCCTCTAAGGGTCTCTGACATAGTGCCTGGAGCCACGCTGGTGTTTCTAATTTCTATTTTGTTACCTTTTTTTTTTTTTTCATAGACTCAGAGCTAGAAGGGGCCTGAGAGATCATGCAGTTCAATCCCCTGATTTTACTGGTAAACCGAGGCTCGGGGATGAGAGGTGATAGGTCCGTATTCATCAGAGAGGTCATGACAGAATGATGTACAGCTCCATTCTGCAGTGCAGGACGCCACCTCTGACACCGAAGAGCACTTTCATGTCACCGGCTCAGGACACATGCCTACCGATTGCCCTGAGGGCAAACAGGCACCAGATGCTTCACCTCCTGTGGGTCAGTGTTAGAGATCAAACTCTGGGCTAACCCGCACTCAGGGGTGTTCCTAGTGAGGTGTGGACAGAAATCTCAAACCAGGGAGGTGCAAAAGAGGGGACAGGGCTACTGGCTTGGCTGGGAAGAGACCAGAGATTTTCCACAGCAATAATTCCTTTTGGATGGAGGCCAGCTCAGACTTGGGCTGCCCATGGGGGAATGCTAAAGAGCTGTTTATGATGTTGATGGGGTTGAGGAAGAGAAAAATGAGGCTTATAAGGAGAAGAGCCTCTAACGAAAGGCGAGAATGACTGGGTTTGTTTTCTCCAGGGCCACCAGGTAGATAAAGACAGGCCCTTCCAGAATGGAAGGTCCCATTTACTGCTGTGTTCCCTTAGTACAACGCCCCATTTCTCAAGGTGATGGGGTCAAAGGGACATCATGCCTCCAAGGTGAGTCTCAGACGAGGGCCTCTGCCTGCTGTGGAGGATGGTTTAACAGAGGCTAAGCTAATATAATTAAATTGTGCCACATGCAGGTGCCTAGCATAATTTTAAAGTGATATGAACATCAGAAGCCTTGTTTCTGGATGAGTTATCTGGTTATGCCTCCTGGCATTCACAGGCAACCAGCTTCTTCCCGAGGAATTTCCACTAATCTCTTCTCCAGGAATAGACCTTGGCACTTAAGGTCGTGTCAGTGAGTTCAAGATGTAGCTTGAGTCCAGCTTTCATATCACCAAGCAAAACACCCTAGCTGTAACCAAAGGTTGGAGATTTGCGGAGCCTTCTCTGGGACCCTAAAACTAGTATGGTTGCAGTGGTCTGGAATCTTTGGAGTCTTCCCTGCTTCAGGGACCTGAGGACTAGGTTTGAGGGGGAAAGAGGTGGCATTGAGGGAGAGCAGAAGCTCACATGCTCGGAATAAACCTTAGCCGCTCTCTGACCCAATTCTCCTTCCTCATCCACCCTTTCTTTCTGTGGCAGCCTCCCACCTCCTCTGCCTTCCATCTTCACACCTCACAGATTTAAACAATTTGGGGTGGAATAGTATTCATTAGTTTCGGACTCTGATTCTCCATGGGAGTGATCTTCAACCAAACAGAAAAGTAATTGTAAAGTACCTCGTTCAGATTTACTTCAAAATAATGTGAAATGGGGAAGTGGGTGGGGTTACAGTGGCAGCAGGATTGGCTCTGAGTTGATCATTGCTAGAGCTGTGTGATGACATTATTCATAACAGCCCAAAGGTGGAAGTCATCTAAGCATCCATTGACAGAGGAACGGATAAACAAAATGTGCTACACACAATGGAATACTATTTACTCTTAGAGAGGAAGGGAATTCCAACACATGCTGTAACATGGCTAAATCTCGAGGGCATGATGCTAAGTGAAAGAAGCCAGTCATAAAAGGACAATTACTACATGATTCCACTTACACGAAGTATTTAGAGTAGTCAGATTCCTAGAGACAGCAGGCAGAATGGTGGTTGCCAGAGGCTGGGGGAGGGAGGGAGAGGGATGTGTTGTTTAATGGGTGTAGAGTTTCAGCTTTACAAGATAAAAATAGTTCTGGAAATTGTTGCAGAACAATGTGAGCGTAATTAACACTACTAAACCATATCCCTAAAATGGGTAAGATGGTAAATTTTGGATCTACTTTACCTCAATTAAAAATTTTAGGCCGGGTACACTAGCTCATATCTAATCCCAGCACTTTGGGAGGCTGAGGCGGGCGGGTCACTTGAGACCAGGAGTTCAGGACCAGCCTGGCCAACATGATGAAACTCCATCTCTTCTAAAAATACAAAAATTAGCCAGTTGTGATAGGCACCTGTAATCCCAGCTACTCGGGAGGCTGAGGCAGGAGAATCGCTTGAACCCTAGAGGCAGAGGCTGCAGTGAGTCACTGCGCTTCAGCCTGGGTGACAGAGAGAGACTCTGTCTTAAAAAACAAATAAAACAACTCTGAGGTAGTGACACAGGGACTACCTGACTCTAGAGATCAGAAAACCTGAATAGAATGTGAAGAAACGGGGATTTTGGGACTGCAGCAGCTTAACACGTCTACTTTCCCTCCACATAGCATACCACTCCAGCTGCTACCCACCACCTCTTCCAAGCCTAGTTGCTGCTGGGGCCAGCAGGTAGGCAAGAGCCTGAAGGAAATATGCTGGATTGGTGAGGTGGGGCTTTCTGCCTCTAAGAGAGCCTGAATGAGATTCTAAGGGAAGTATGGTTCTGGCCACATACACACACTTGTCTCCCCAGCCCCGAAAAAGCACAGGTGAGCTGTGAGCCCCAGGAGCAGAGAGCTCCTCTGCTCAGTAGGGAATACCTACCTGTCTGCCTGCTCTTACCTGGACCTCCAGGGACCAACAGCATCAAGGCCCTTCTATAACCTGTAGTTATATAGCTGCTGAGCCACAGGGGTCAGGCAAAGAAAGGAAACAACATACAGAGGAGGCTGAAGCCGCGAAGGGAGGAATGCACCAATGTTCCAGAACGGGCTTCCGAAGAGCTTCCAAGGAGGCAGAGCACAGTGCAACAACAGCAGCAGCAGCAACAACAACAACAACGGAAGGACTCAACAAAAATGGCCTGAAACTTCAAAGCATTGTTTTGTGTTTTTTTTTTTTTTGAGACGGAATCTTGTTCTGCCACCCAGGCTGGAGTGCAGTGGCACGATCTTGGCTCACTGCAGCCTCCGCTTGCCAGGTTCAGATGATTCTCCTGCCTCAACCTCCTGAGTAGCTGGGATTACAGGCATGCACCACCACACCTGGCTGATTTTGTATTTTTAGTAGAGACGGGATTTAGAAAGAAAAGTGCCAAGCAGTTTCAGCAACACCTGGACATCGGAGACAGGGCATGTGGAGTAGAAGCATCCCATAGACTAATTGGGGTGACAGGAAGAAACCTGGGAAAGTAACAGTATTCTGAATATCTCATTGGTGGAGGAAAGAAGCACCTGCAGGGGAGGAATAGTCAGAGAATAGAGTATCTACGTGGAGAAGTTATATCTCATATCCCTGTAATACTAAAGAAATAGAGTTTGATTATGAGCACCGGGAAAGGAAAGGTGATGTAACCATTCATGGAATGAAAATGTCCACAGTAATAAGGGTGGAAAGCAACCTGGCAAGCCACTGAAATTAAGAAAAAAAATCATAAGAAACATAAGCTGGAAGGAATAAAATGAAATACAACAGTGTACACTAAATGTGAATGAACTGAATTCTCTCTTTAAAAGATAGAATATAGACTGGGCCAAAAAATCAAAACTCTATTTTTGTTTTTTCTGAGACAGAGTCTTGCTCTGTTGCCCAGGCTGGAGTGCAATGGCGAGGTCTGGGCTCACTGCAACCTCCACCTCCCGGGTTCAGGCAATTCTCCTGCCTCAGTCTCAAGTAGCTGAGATTACAGGCGTGCGCCACCATGCCCAGCTAATTTTTACGTTTTTAGTAGAGACGAGGTTTCACCATGTTGGACAGGCTGGTCTCGAACTCTTGACCTCAGACCCGCCTTGGCCTCTCAAAGTGCTAGAATTACAGGCGTGAGCCACCAAGCCCAGCCACAGAAATCTATCTTAATGCTGTTTATAAGAAACAAACTTTATGGAGTGAAAGGAAAGTTTAAAGTCCAGGAAAAGATCCATGTAGATGGGAAATTTCACTACATGGTAAATGGGTAAAAGTGCCATTTCACATTATCAGGGAATAGATGACTATTTCCACAAAGAATGCTGGGACAATCAGATATACATTTGGAAAAAAGCAGATTTGGATCAAAAATCACCTGGGCTAGGCACAGTGATTCATGCCTGTAATCCCAGCACTTTGGGAGGCCAAGGCGGTGGATCACCTGAGGTCAGGAGTTCAAGTCCAACCTGGCCAACATGGCAAAACCCCGTCTCTACTTAAAATACAAAAATTAGCCTGACATGGTGATGCACACCTGTAATCCCAGCTACTTAGGAGGCTAAGGCAGGAGAACAGCTTGCACCTGGGAGATGGAGGTTGCAGTGAACCAAGGTGGTGCCACTGCACTCCAGCCTGGGTGACAGAGTGAGACTCCATCTCCAAAAAAATAAAAATAAAAATAAGAGAAATCACCTGAAGCAAAATAGACACACGCAAGAAAATTAAAAGACAAGCAATAGATTCAGAGAAAGTGTTTCCAACATATATTTATTAATAATAGACAAGTGATAGTTATAATTTGTAAAGATAGCCTACAAATCAATAAGAAAAAGGCAAGCTACCAAATACAGCAATGGGCAAAGAATATGTACATTTCACAGAAGAGGAAAGCCAAATGGCCAACAAACCCATAAAACGATGTTCAACCGCACTTGGAATAAATGAGAAAAAGCACATTAAAATAAGGCGACGCCTTTTTTCTCTCATTGGATCGACGAAAATATTAAAGATTTACAATATGAAGTGATGGCAAGGGTTTGGGGGACTATAAATACTATCTCTTTGGAAGTCAATTTGACATCTAATATAATTGTTTTGCTTTAATCTAATACAAGTTTACAAGTGCCTTTCTTTTGCCTCTGAGGCTCTGCTTTTCTTTATTTTAGAAGCAGACATGTGCAGGAACCAATGTACAGGATGCTTAGCCCAGTGCTGCTCTAAGGAAACACTGGAAAAAGCTAATGTCCACCATAAGGAGTGGTTAAAGAAACCCTGGCACATAAAAACAGTGATATCTTGCAGCTGTTAGAGTCAGATACTACATATCGAATACACAGAAAGATAAAAAAGATATCTTTGACATATTGTAAAGAGAAAGCATCAAGCTGCAGCATAATTTATACCATATACCACTTTTGTGAAAAACAAACTAACAAACCCGCAACACTATATTATACCTGGAAAGCCCTCAGTGAGGCACATGTGAACAGCACAGATGAGAGGTAAATTCGGGCACGCAGGTGAGCAGCGAGCACGTGGTTTGACTAGCCTGATCGGGGAGGGTGGGTTGGAGACAGAAGTAGAAAGAGAGGCCAAGGTAAAAGTGCTCATTCACTGAGCAAGAATTTCCTATGTGCCAATTGTGCACCCGGCCCTGTCTCCTCCTCGAGAACTTCGTTGTCTAATGGGGAGCGGGGAGAAGTTGTTTGGGGGCAAATATATAATTTTATATTTTAAAATGACGGCAATACCACATGCATGCCTGACTACAGAATAAATGGCCAGCCTGAGAGGTTTGGATTCCATTTCTAAGGTGACAGGGAGCCCCAGAAGGTGTTTGTGCCGAGAGCGACATGCTGTGTTAGGACTCTCACCGTGGCACTGTGAGCGGGGTGGATTAGAAGGCAGGGAGCCGAGCAGAGCGGCTGCAACAGGTCTTGTCAGAGGAGGTCAAGCCAATGGTCTGGACCGGAGGTAATAGGAGCCTACACGGGAATGATGAGGAGAGAGAATGGAGAACAACAGATCTGAGCACTATTGTAAAGGGAAGGCTGTCAGGATTTGGTGAGTGTGGTCTTGAATATATGGCCTTTAAAGTATTTTTGGAACACCAGAGCAGTGGTGTGTAATAGGAAGTTGGATGAAAGGATCCGAGGAAACCCAGCTGGCTGGAGACTATAGCAGATCTAGGAGTCTGCGTTTGTGGGTGGAGGACAAAGTGTGGGGGAGATCATCAAGGAGAGTGTTGATGGGATGAGAAGAGGAAAGAAGGTCACTCTGGAATCTCTCAGGATCCAACAAAACAGGAAAAGACCTAGGGAAAGATCCAGGATTTCAATTACCCAGGATGGTCACAGAAGAGTCAACAGAGGATTCTGTTCTGGCGCCTCCACCCCAAGTGTGGGCTTCTGTCTTCCAAGGGCGGGAGGGCCCTTTGATTCTGTTTGTGCAGCTAACACTGGGCATGCAGAGCTGCCTCTGGGAGTTGACTAGGTGAGACAGAAACAAGAAGACAGGGCCTCAACTACAGCGTGGAGGAGGGTGGGTGCACCCCGGACACTCAGGATATCAGGGCTGCTAACAGCACCCTCGGATTCATTGCAGCCTCTGATTGCATTAGGGTGGTCATGTCCATGGTGGTGGTGCTCTGCCCCTTTGCCTTCATATTGTTGTTCGCTGGCTTCTTCCCAATAGTTTCCTTTGGGACGCAAATTCTCCAGGCCACAGAAGAGAGGAGAAGGAGCAGATACGTCCTCCGGGCTGTACGTGGACACAGGACTTTGGTTCACCCATGGTGAGTGGCAGGTATCTTCTACAACCTCAAATTAAAGTCTCCTTCAATATAGATTTTTGTCTTTACGTCACTCAGTTTTTATTTTTCCATGAATAAAGTGCAAGCTGAGTTTCAAGGCCTCCATAATTTGGCTCCATTTGCTGAGCTGTGCCTGCCAGCTTCAATGTGTGCCCCCGATCCACTCTCCACCCAAGAGGCTGAACTCGAGTGGCTCCCTGGCTTCTGTTGGGCTCCATCAGAGGGGAGCTCTAGGACCCCTGAGGAAAGGGGGACTGTGAGCTCGTGGGATCTAAGTGTGAATCCTGGTTTTACGGGCCATGATTCATTCTACTTTTCCCAAAGTTCCTCAAATGCTAAGCAGATTTCCTACACTGTCTGTGATAGGAATCTCCTCTCTGGTCAAAATGGGGCCCCCATTTTTTTCACCACAGGAATATATATGGCCCCATGGCCATCTCCTATCTGGGCAGCAGCAAAGCCTCCCCAGGCTGTTCTGCCCCATGGAAGAAAAGGCCTGGGGCCCACTCTTTTCCCAATCTCCTTTTCTGGGAGATGGCCAAGCCTTGCCCCCATTAACCTGGGCAGAGGCTGTTTCCCATCTCTTTCTGCATGAGTTACTTCATGGAGCCTCGGAGGAGACATGGACTCTGCTCTCCTGGGATTACTGCCGTTCCGCCCACTGTTCTGCCAGGAGCTCCCTTCTCTGGATCTGACACGACTTTCTCTTCTGAGACAGGCCCAGCAGGAAGGATGTGTTTGTATTCTGCCCTGCATTCCTGCAGTGTCCCTCGGGTGCTGTGGCTGGAAATGATTTGTGCAGGGCACTCAGCCAGCCTCCCTTTTAATCACTCCCATACTCACAGACAGAGGGAATGCCAGCCCCTCACCCAGGAGAGGGAAGGAAACTCTCACTTTGATAGGGCCTCGCTTCGTGGTGGGATAGGCAGTGATTCTGGTCTTCAGGAAAGATGGTGTCAAGAGCCTCTTTCTCTGAGGCCTAATTACGAAATCAATATCTTCAGGAACCCCTCCTCCTTCCCTGGAGCTTCTGCAGGAAGACACTGCCCAGATAATGTTCAAACACACATTCACCCGTCAGGGCTTCCTGAGCACCACTCTGGCTGAGGAGGAGGACGGGATCAGCTGGGCCTGGAAGAATGGGCAGGGTTTGCTTAGGACATTTTGGGGAGGCAGATTAATTAATTTCTTTAAGCCTCAATTTCTTCATCTACAGCTCTCCACTCTGACTTTCTAACTCCCCAGAATGTAGGGACTTTCAAACAAGCAAAGTACCAAGAAAGAACTTTCGTAGTTTATAAGTGTGATGATTGGGTTTTGAGAGGTGCCTCCCTCAAACCCTGAAGACATTGTCATCAGCACATTATCTGTCTGAAGTGAAAAAGAGAAAGAAAAACAGGTAGCAAATATCCGGGGAATTTCTTTCACTGGTTGCTTTTAAATGCTTTAAAATTAAGAGACAGTTTTGTCCCCTTTATAAAATTGGAAAGGTATGCCTGTCTAAAGGTAAGGAAGTGGCCAGGCATGGTGGCTCACTCCCGTAATTCCAGCACTTTAGGAGGCTGAGGCAGGTGGATCACCTAAGGTCAGAAGTTTGAGACCAGCCTGGCCAACATGGCAAAACCCTGTCTCTACTAAAGATACAAAAATTAGACAGGCCTAGTGGCACGTGCCTGCAGTCCCAGCTACTCAGGAGGCTAAGGCAGGAGAATCACTTGAACCCAGGAAGCAGAGGTTGTGGTGAGCCGAGATAGCGCCACTGCACTCCAGCCTGGGTAATAGAATGAGGCTGTCTCAAAAAGAAAAAATGAAAAAAAAAAAAAAAAAAAAGCTAAGGGAGTGATTGATTACCTCTTGGTTCACATGTGTGTGTGTGGGCGTGGGCGATGGTGGTGGTGATCATAGTCTGTGGAACACGTGTGTAGATATAAGTGTAGATATAGATAGAGATACAGATATATGTCACAGTCAGTGGAACCTAATATTAAATATTCGTGGAAAGAGCTGCCAGTGCTGACCACAGCCAGCCGATTTGTGACCTAGACCAAACTCTACTGCTAAAATTATTGTGAGTTTCCTATTCTGAGCCTAAGTGTTTTCATCTATAAATGAGGTAATTGGACTAGATGATATTACTGTCTCCTCTGGTTGTAAAAATTTGATGTTTCTCTGGCTGGGCGCAGTGGCTCACGTCTGTAATCCCAGCACTTTGGGAGGCCGAGGCAGGCAGATCACGGGTCAAGAGATCGAGACCATCCTGGCCAGCATGGTGAAACCCCCATCGCTACTAAAAATACAAAAACTAGCTGGGTGTGATGGTGCGCACCTGAAATCCCAGCTACTTGGGTGGCTGAGGCCGGAGAATCTCTTGAACTGGGAGGTGGAGGTTGCAGTGAGCCGAGATCATGCACTCCAGCCTGGTGACAGACTGAGACTCTGTCTCAAAAAAAAAAAAAAAAAAAATGGCAAGCCATTAAGTGAGCAAACAGTTTTTAGTGCTCTAATTAGGTAAGTGTATTCTGCTTTGTGCAACTCAGTAAGAAAGCCACGAGTCATAATACTTGGCTTCCCATCTTGACTCTGTGTGTTTCCATCTGATAAGCTTGGATAAGACAACATGTCTTTGAGCCTCAGTTTCAGGAAAGAATCTATCACTTCTCCAGAGCTCATGTACTCAGATCTGGTCTCTCATTCTCCAGAGAAAGGCTTTGTGGTGCAAAAACCAAAATGTCTCGGGTCTCATTTTGTCACTTCCAGCTAAGGAGACAGCATTTCTGAGCCTTCTCCCTTAGGCACCCTATCACAAATAATAAACGTTAGTCCATCCTATTTCCTGACTTAAGAGGCACCTCAAAATATAATCCCCTGGGGCTTAACTGGAGCATAAATGCACAGCAGATGGAAGCATCTTGGTGTTTTCTGCATGTTAATTCCCATTACCTTCTTAAGCTGAGTCGTGGTCCCTGACCATGCTCCTCAACTGGATGGCTCAAGCTGGCCAGACTAGTTATGGGACCATTTGGGAGAGGAGAAGACCCATGTCCTTCTGGCAGTTTTCCATGATCTTGAATTCTAGAATCAAAAAGAGCAGCCCAGAGAGTTTCAATTCCTCGGATTGTATGAAAACCACCCTTCCTGTTAATTTGCTGGTAACAGAACATGACACATAACTTCCTTGAACACAGGTGCAGGAAAGAGGAATGTGTTCATGAGGCAACAGGTGGAATAGGTAAGTATGAAGGCCCTGCCTCAAAGCACTGGCTTTGGATCAGGCAAACCCAGATTTGATTCTCAGTGGATTACTTTCTAGCTGTATGAGCTTGGATAAGTTACTTAAACCACTCTGAACCTCAGTTTACCCCTCTCTAAATATCTGCTTCCCAGCATGATCATGAAGCTTAGACTTGCTATCTACAGAGCAGCAGTCTCCATGCAGGGGCTTGCATGTATCTTCTCCTTCCTTTCACAAAGTATTATTAGAAATGTGACAAGTTGATGACTGTTAGCTTGGTAGCATCATGGACCCGTTATATCAAGCCTGTATCTAACTCTTCAGGTTCTTACTATCCCCCAACCTCTTACCTTCTCTGATCTGGTCATAGATTGGAGAACCATCCACCATTCTCAAGTCACACCCTACACTGTGCCATTGTGTGCACAATTCTTTGCCTGGACTGCCCTCCCCAGTCTCCACATACTCAAGTATTTCTCGCTTTTCTTTTCTTTTTTCTTTTCTTTTTGAGATGCAGTTTCACTCTGTTTCCCAGGCTGGATCTTAGCTCAGTGCAACCTCCACCTCCCAAGTTCAAGCAATTCTCCTGCCTCAGCCTCCCGAGTAGCTGGGATTACAGGCACCTGCCACCAGGTCTAGCTAATTTTTGTATTTTTAGTAGAGATGAGGTTTCACCATGTTGGCCAGGCTGGTCTTGAACTCCTGACCTCAGGTGACCCACCCACTTCAGCCTCCCAAAGTGCTGGGATTATAGGCGTGAGCCATTGTGCCCGGCCATATTTCTTATTTTTCAAGTCCCAGTTCATCTATTTTTTTCTCCCCTTTTCCCTTAATACTGGCAGCAAGGCCCTGTTCAAATGCCATGTTATGTGGGAAGCACTCCCTGACTTCTAATTGGAAGTAAATGCTGCCTCTTCTGAATGACCACAGAGCTTTTGCTGTGTCCCTCATCATTTTTCCCTTCTATAATGAAGAAGTAAGAATATCGGCCCCTCTCCCTCCACCAGCTGACTAGGAAGCTCTTTGAGAAGGATCAACATTGCCTATGCATCATCCTGGAAACCCTAAGGAGAAAACCCTGAACAGGCAGAAACCCAGCAAAGACTATGGATTGAATAAGTGAATGGAGATGAATATATTTGGAGATGATGAGAAAGAGAAACTGTACTTTTCAGACAGGAAATAGAAGAAAAAGAGATGCTATGCTATCTGCATACCTATTATGTGAGATACATATCGCAGTTTCTAGTAACAGAGGAAGAAAATGAAACTGGTAGAAGCTAAGTACTGATGTTATATAACCATTAATGGGCACAGCTATATGCTACGCACTCTTCCCAGAGAGCTGTGCACGTGTCATTTCATTTAGTACTCACCACCACCCGTATGAAGCAGTCTTATCCTCATTTGGAAGATAAAGAAACTGAGGCTCAAAGAAATTAAGTAGGTAACCCAAGTTTACAAGGTTCATGTAGAGGGGGCTGTCAATTTATACACACCACATCAGACGTGGATAGTTGGTGGGTACTTCATTTTCTTTCTTTTTGTTTATTTATTTGTTTTGAGATGGAGTCTTGCTCTTGTTGCCCAGGCTGGAGTGCAATGGCACAATCTCGGCTCACCGCAACCTCCACCTCCCCGGTTCAAGCGATTCTTCTGCCTCAGCCTCCCAAGTAGCTGGGATTACAGGCATGTGCCACCATGCCTGGCTGATTTTTATATTTTTTAGCAGAGATGGGGTTTCTCCATGTTGGTCAGGTTGGTCTTGAACTCTTGACCTCGGGTGATCTGCCCGCCTTGGCCTCCCAAAGTGCTGCGATTACAGGTGTGAGCCACTGTACCCAACCCATTTTCTTTAACTGATCATTTTGTTCTCTAGAATCCCAAATCCCACTGAAGAGCAGGTAACAAACAAAAACTTATCAAGTAAAAGATATCATGTTTTTTTGTAGGGGAAGGGAGGTAAAAGAATTTCAGTTTTTGTTTTTTCCATTGTCTGTTTCATTTGAACAAGTGCTGTGTTCAAATAATTTACGGCTCAAACTTGCTTCCAGGCCTGTTTCTCCTCGTTCCCTCCTCCCCACAGTAAGGCTAGTCTTTGTCCTGTCCTCTGGGTTCTCGCCGCCTGAAGAGGAGAAGTCTCCCATGTGCCTGCTCCCAGGGGCCCAGTTCACACCTGCAGCTAAAGTCCCTGCCAGAGAAACTCGGGGTCTGTTCTCTGGGCCCTGGGCTCAGCCGGGGCCTGGCATTCCCTCGAAATCCAAGCTTTTCCAATTAACCAGTTTTCTTCTTTCTCTTTCACCAACAGATCCTGCCCACGCCAGGGCCTCCTGGGTCCCTACTATGGGTCTCCTACCTGGCTGAATTCACTTCGAATCTTCTCCAGGGTCTACTTCAGGGACAGGGTCTATTGGTGGAAGAAAAAATAAAGACCCTAGTCTTCATCTTACTAGGGTTCCCATACTTAGCAAATCAAAGTATGGAATGCTGGGATCTGCATTCTCTAACGGCCTGAGCAGGAGTCCTTGAACCCTGACTTCAGCACCTGCTCCTACTTACTCCCTCCCTGCAAGCAGAGTCCACAAGTATCCCCAATGCTGACTTGAGGGTGCTTTCAGAGCAGAAATGCAGAAGACCTTTCTTTAAAAGTGCACATGCATTTGCTTCCCTGCTTTGGATCACCTATGGGAGGCTTTAGCAGCCTCTTAATAGGTTTGTTTTGTGGTTGGTTTATTCCTCCGCTGAGGTGAGTGAATTTCACTCAGCTGCATAAAGGAAGAAAGGCAGTTTGTAAGCCAAGTGGAGCAGCAAATGTCAGATCAGGCTGAATGATGCTGAAGTTTCCCACAAGCCTCAAAGACCCTCTTGAACAACTTATTCTGTTGGTTTAGTGCAAGAGTGTTTTTCTTTTTTTCCCCCTCAGCCAGACATTTGGGATCTGTTTTACTCACCTGGAAAGTTGCATAATCTTGACAAGCACAAAGCAATTAAGAGATTCCTAGCTGCTGCTGCTGCTGCTGCTATACACTGGCAGGTGGAAGAAAGGATGCTGGCCTCTAGGATTAAAGACTCTGCCTTCACCAGTAAGGAGACACAGAGAGCAGAGGCAGTTCCACAGATCATTCTGATCAATGGGAACTAGATGTGTCCAAAATACGGTGGGTCATAAATTTCAGGTAGACGCACAAGTAATGCACCTCCCTGATTACCTCAGTTATTTACAATTGACTTGGAGAAATCCAGTCTAAGGATTTAATTTAGCAAACATGTATTGAGTTCCTGATGCACAAAAGGAAGGCCCTGGCCAGATCAGAGCTTTGATTACAAAAATAACTAAGACATGGTCTTAAACCTCACACAATTTCTGGCTGCTGGTTGTGGCAGGGAGGGGAGAAAACGACAATATGAAGTGTCTGCTCCCCTTAAGAGCATTCTCCTTGTCTTGGAGGGGAACATCACACACTGGGAACTGTCGGGGGTGGGGGGCAAGGGGAGGGATAGCATTAGAAGAAATACCTAATGTAGATGACGGACTGATGGCTGCAGCAAACCACCATGGCACATATATACCTATGTAACAAAACTGCATGTTCTACACATGTACCCCAGAACTTAAACTGTAATTAAACAAAGAAAAAAAATTCTCCCTGTCTTAAGCCTGTTCCCTACCCTATTGCTTCAAAGCCTGGTTTCCAGGAAGATTGATTGACACGTATCACCTCCCAGGCCCCTCCTGCATCTGCTTCCTGCAGTCCTCTGACTTAGCTTTAACTACAAAATCTACCTACAGATTTCAGTCTTTCTCTTACTAGGGTTCCCATACTTAACAAATCAAAATAAGATACATACTTATACCTAAAAAAGGTATCTATTTTGGGGAAGGTGGGGATGGTTAATGGGTACACAAAATAGAAAGAATGAATAAGACCTACTATTGGATAGCACAACAGGGTGACCATAGTCATAATAACTCTATTGTACATTTTTAAATAACTAAGAGTGTAACTGGATTGTTTGTAACACAAAGAATAAATGCTTGAGGGAATAGATACCCATTCTTCATGATGGAATCATTTCACATTGCATGCCTGCATGAAAACATCTCATATACCCCATAAAGATAGACACCTACCATGTACCCACAAAAATTAGAATTAAAAAACATTTGTTAATTAAAAGTATTTTTTAAAGTATTCATTTGTATCTTACTGCAAATTTAATTGGGCATGCTGTATTTTATCTGGCAACACTATATCTTACTAGACTTATCTGCCAGCTCTAACCTAATGACTGTTCCTTCCTGCTTAAAATGATTTTCTTCTTTAGCAGATGTAACACTGACAGACATGGCTGTCTCCTGATCGTCCTCCTTCCCCTTGGACTACCCATTCAGTCTCTTGCACAGCCTTCCCTTCCCTCCATGATCCTTAAATGTTGAGCTCCATTAGAGCTCCAGCCTCTGTTCTTCTCCCTCCCTCAGTCTTCCCAGGACATCTTTAACACCTCATCTTCAATTGCTTCAGCCAAGGTGGCATCCACCTGATGAGTCTTCTTCTAGCAGAGAGAATACTTCCTTGTGCTCACTCCAAGCTCTATGCCTCATGGTCTCTTGGGCAACTCCAAGCAAGATGTACCACAGATTTCCCAAGATCAGCATGTTGCAATTTTACTCATCTGTTCCCTCTCCATTTCTACTCTTTGCAATCCCAGTGAATTTACATCCAACCCGCTACCCAAGTCAGAATCCCAGCAGTGGCTCTTGATTTTGCCCTCTTCCTTCCCGCACCCCCCACATCTAATTTGTCTCCTTGCAGGTTAGATTCTGTCTTCTAAAAATTTTTCATCTGTCCCTGTTTGTTCTCTGCCACTGCCCTGTTACAGACCATCATTATCTCTCACCTAGACCATGGTGGCAATCTCCTAATCGGACTCTCTGCCTCCATTCCTCCTCTATAGTCTATATTCCACAGCTTCCCCTGTAGCATGTTCCTAACACAAAAGTCATATTACTTCCTTCTCTTATTTCACTGGTATCTCATCAACCATTGGGTAGCTTGACACATGGGACTCTTCACCACTTGGTAAATGCCCACTTCTCCAAGTTTATCTGTGGACACAGAGCAAACCCAGCCATACTGAAAAGAGTCTCTCTCTTCCACAAGGCCATGATTTGGTCTCCGAGTCTGATTTCACATGTGTCAGGGCTTTCTGCAGCACACTCCTACCTGCACTGGAAACCATGGAAAACTGCTTCTCCTCCAAGCCTCAGGTCAGGCTTTGCCTCTTCCCAGAAGCCTCCCAACATTCTTCAAGAAAACATGGAGGGGGTGTGTACTCCACACTCTGAATTCCTGTGGCTGCTAGAGTCTAGCACCTTGTACTCACCTCTGTTAGAAAGCTCTCTAGAGGGAAGATCTGTTTCCAAGTCTTAAATTTACTGTAATTGATTACACATTACTAGACCCTGAGCTCCTGGAACACAGAGGCCATATCTTTTGTTTGGCTTTGTTTTGTCCATATTTAGAATTTTTAAAATATCTGTAAGAATACAGAAACGAATACAACCAACATCTGTGTTTCAATTGTCCAGAATTGACCACTATTACTATTTTGTTGTGTTTGCTTCCAGTCTCACCCCTTTGAGCTCTTCCCTCAGAAGCAAAATTGTAAGTAAAAGCAGAAGACAAGGGATCCTGGAGTAAGGGTTTAAGAAGAGCTGGAAGGCCGCGGCGCGGTGGCTCACACCTATAATTCCAGCACTTTGGGAGGCCGAGACGGGCGGATCACGAGGTCAGGAAATCGAGACCATCCTGGTAAACATGGTGAAACCCCATCTCTACTAGAAATACAAAAATTAACTGGGAATTGTGGTGCACGCCTGTAATCCCAGCTACTCGGGAGACTGAGGCAGGAGAATTGCTTGAACCAGGGAGTTGGAGGTTGCAGTGAGCTGAGATGGTGCCACTGCACTCCAGCCCGATGACAGGGTGAAACTCCATCTCAAAAAATTAATTAATTAATTAATTAAAAATTTAAAAAAGATCTGGAGTCGGGTAGAGGATGATCTGGGAGGTGAAGGAAATGAAACAAATGGAATCAGTTAAAGCATTCTTGTAATGGACTTTGAAACGGCAGAAATTCACATATTTTTCCCAAAAATGCCCATTTTCCCATAGACTGATGGCCCATTTGAGCTGTATGTATACTGGTGGCAAACTGAAAACATTCAATGAAAGAAAATCTTATTTATGTGGTTTCAGTTAGCAAAAAATTTTTTAGAAGATAGCATCACTTTAAAACTCTATCAAAACTTATTTTCAGTTTGTTTTGGTGCTTATTACCAAAAAACCCCGGTAAAACAAACCAACAAAACCTCTCTCCAACAGCCTGGAAGATTTTGCACCAAAATATTAATTGTGATTACCTTTGGGTGGTAGAATTGGTGACCATTTTCTTTTGTTTGCCTGTCTGCATTTTTTTTTTTTTTTTTTTTGACACAGAATCTTGCTCTGTCGCCAGCCAGGCTGGAGTGCAGTGGCACGATCTCAGCTCATTGCAACCTCCGCCTCCCAGGTTCAAGCAATTCTCCTGCCTCAGCCTTCCAAGTAGCTAGGACTACAGGCACACACCACCATGCCCAGCTATTTTTTTTTTTTGTATTTTTAGTAGAGATGAGGTTTCGCCATGTTGGCCAGGATGATCTCGATCTCCTGACCTCCTGATCCACCCGCCTTGGCCTCCCAAAGTTCTAGGATTACAGGTGTGAGCCACCACTCCCGGCCTGCCTGTCTACATTTTTTAAAGCAATGACGAAGAGGAAAGATGCCTTTAAAAATATATTCTAAGTAATATTCAGGGAAATGTAAACAGTTTGAGAATGTTTTTCATGATAGACATAGAAGATTTGAAGAGAGGGAGAGTATCAGTTGGCAGCCTAGAATTTGCAGCTTGGACTTTATGAGATTTCTCCCTATCAAGATTATAGATTGGTTGTACCACCCAGGGAGCAAACAGCTGACCTCAAATCACATGCCAATATATTCACAATTAAACAATCACTGAAGAAGCTATAAAGCACACAAAATGCGCAGTAGTTAAAAATAATAAACAAATGAAGCTTCTGTGTTTTCTTGCCTGAGAACAAGGGCCTGTTCTTCTAGTCTTTATAATGAAATAGTGAGACTCTGTGGAAAAAAATACAGCAGTTGGTAAATGTTCTAAATGAAGCATTGCAAGTATGTCATAAGCTCCAAGTGCTTCTGACTTCACCTGTGATTGGGTAAGAATGATTACTGGCTATGAGCAGGTCGCCCGTGGGCCTCTGGATATTGATTCACTTCAGAAAATGGCCATTAGGAAATTTCATTTTCTTCTTTCTTAAAGTCAAATTCCTGAATTTGGTTTTTAAAACAGGAGAAGTATTTCCTAGTGAGAAAGTGATTTATTTAGTTTTTCCACATGTTACTGAAACAAGTTTGTGCTTGTTTTTTTTTAAAGGCAATATCCCTGTTCAAAGACAGATTACAGTTGATAAAAAACAGTTTAGAAAGACTTGCAAAGTTTCCATTTGGGAAGCCAAGCACCTTTCTCCATTGTGTTTATTCCTGTGCCTTTGGCATAGCGAGGGGAAAACAAAAGCCTGCTCGGTCCTCCTAATTAGCTGCCCACTTTGGTTTCGTGGGTTTTCTTTCCCTTGCTACCTGGGGGAGGAGAGTTGTGCTAATGCTTACTTTTTGGACATCCACATGGTGGGGATGGTTTGTGGCAACCCCTCCACTAGCCACTCCTGAAATACCTTTTTAATGCAGGGTCAGGCATCCACATTTCCCTGAGGAAGCTTTCCTGGATAGCTTGCCAGGACACCGCAGGGTGCAACCAAATACTAAAGTATGAAATGGAAGAGGCGGTGGCGGTATTTGTGCTTGATGGGCAGAGAACTGAGGATGGCAGGTCAGCCTGCTGGGCTCTATTCCAACAAATGTCCTTTAGAGAATTGATCTCTTTGCTGGGCCAAACTCTACTAGATATCGTGTGGGATTCTGGTGACAGGAGGGGAATAATTGGAGATGTTTGTTGATTTCATTTAATCAGTTGACAAATCTTTATTGGGCATCTGCAATGCATTAGGTGCTAATAGATGCAAATAATTTTACAAAGAAGAAAGTTAGACCTATGAAAGTATTTCATAATTTACAGTGAGTTTTCATCTGCATTACTTCAAAGAAGATAAAACAGGCATGGTCCTTGCATTCAAAAATTCATAATCTATTAGGTGAGATAAAACATGTAGATAAATCATTACATTAAAGAGTAGAATAAGATACAGGTCACGAGAAAAAGGGCCAGACCCTTACCAGGGAATGAACAGCTATGCTGGAGTCACATGCCAATGCTTGCCCACCTCAGAGTTCAAAAGAGGGAGAGGTCGCGTCCAGCTCTCGTTCCAGTTGTATCTAAGCAAGATGTACATGATGGAATCTGGACATGTGAATAGAGAGAATAGAGTGGTTGTACTTTTGTCACCTTCAAAGTACGTAAAGGGTCACACTCTTGGTTTTGGTTTCTGGCTCAATGTCTTCTGGAGGATGTGTACAACAGCCATTTGGTTGCCTTTGCAGAACCTGTACTTTTTTTGTTGTTGCTGTTGAGACAGAGTCTCACTCTGTTGCCCAGGCTGGAGTGCACTGGCGGATCTCGGCTCACTGCAACCTATGCCTCCGGGGTTCAAGCAATTCTCCTGCTTCAGCCTCCAGAGTATCTGGGACTACAGGCATGTACCACCGTAGCTAGCTAATTTTTGTATTTTTCATAGAGAATGGGTTTCACTATGTTGGCCAGACTGGTCTTGAACTCCTGACCTCATGTGATCTGCCCGCCTCAGCTTCCCAGAGTGCTAGGATTACAGGCATGAGCCACCGTGCCCTGCCTGAATCTGTACTTTAAAATTTAAAATCATTTTTGGAGCCCACAAGCTAATCGAATTGTAGATGATAATTCAAGTGGAATTAGGCCAGGTACAGTGGCTCACGTCCATAATCTCAGCACTTTGGGAGGCCGAGGCAGGCGGATCACTTCAGATCAGGAGTTTGAGGCCAGCCTGGACAACATGGTGAAAACCCATCTCTACTAAAAATACAAAGATTAGCCAGGTGTGGTGGTGCATGCCTGTAATCACAGCTATTCAGGAGGCTGAGGCAGGAGAATCACTTGAACCTGGGAAGCAGAGGTTGCAGTGAGCCAAGATCTGCCACTATACTCCAGCCTGGGTGACAGAGTGAGACTCTGTCTCAAAAAATAATAATAATAATAATTCATGTGGAATTAAACCTCTTGAAAGTGGTCTAAGTCTCACTTTTGCACCATTTTCTAAAGCACCACAATTTAGGGAACAATTTTTTTCAGTTGTGGGGGATAATTTATAGACCTCAGTGACTTAGATTATTCACTTGGTCCTAAAATTTGTAACTCCTCAATACAAGTTCACAAAGATTCATCATGGTGCCTAGGGGAGACCTCTCTTGGCTAAGAGATAGTTTTTCTGTAAACATTTTTTGTTTCAACTCTTTATTCTGATAAATATTCTAAAATGGTGTAGAAGGATTTATTGCCTTGGTAATGAGGAGACATTATTTTTTTCTTGGGTAATTTAATATCTTGTGGTGTCTGAAATTTCTTACTCTGAGTGCCAGTTGCCATTGAACAGAACTATAGATAAGGAAGATAAAGGCATTATAAACGAATGTGTACTGACATCGGAAGTTTCCTTGAAAACAAGTAACTTTCTAAATTTCCTCTGATATAAATGTATGTGTGTGTTGTTCTTCCGATAATTTAAAAAGAATTTTTAAAAATAGTAATTCATTAGAGATTCTGATTAGTCTGATATTTTTCCATTTCCGGCTTTGCTTATAATTTACTGTATTCATCTGGTTTTGTGACTCTCATGTCCTGATGTGTCCAGAAAGGTAAAGACCTGTCTTAGAAAGTCTTCCACATTCATACAGCAAGAGACATTAGGGAATGTGCCAAGTTCTTTAGCTTGATGTATCCTTCTTCTCCCAATTGGTTGAAACGAATAACTAGTATGCCTCTTAGGAACACGTATAGTAATCTGAATTCTTGGTTTGATTAAATAAAAGGTAGAAATTAATCACATTTATTTCCAGATAAAATCCACTAGTACCACCTGAAATCAAAAGCCGCATAGAAAGAATTTGGTTTCACTGGTCAGAGCATTTCTAATACGCCTCTGTGATGAGACAGAAGCGAAGACGAGAAGCAAACTGAAGTCTACTGGCAAATATAGAAAATGTTTCACGTCCTGAATGAGTGTGTCCATGTTTTTCTGTTTCCATCTGGATCCTTTTCAGTGTGATTACTTATTTTTAGGTTGGCATTTTAGCAGGAAGATGAAATGGCTTCAGGAAATAATGTGAAAGGTTAAGAAGACGGATGAGAAATGTAAGTCGAGAGCTGTCATAAAGGGAAACGTGGCATCACAGTTTCACGTTCAGTGTATCTCTTAGAAAAACTAGATACCGACTGGGCGCAGTGGCTCATATCTGTAATCTCAGCACTTTGGGAGGCCAAGACAGGCGGATCACAAGGTCAGGAGTTCGAGACCATCCTGGCTAACACAGTGAAACCCCGTCTCTACTAAAAATACAAAAAATTAGTTGGGCATGGTGGCGGGCGCCAGTAGTCCCAGCTACTCAGGAGGATGAGGCTGCAGAATCGCTTGAACCCTGTAGGAGGAGGTTGCAGTGAGCCGAGATCATGCCACTGCACTCCAGCCTAGGCGGCAGAGTGAGACTCCTTCTCAAAAAAAAAAAAAAAAGAAAGAAAGAAAAAAGAAAAACTGGATATCCATATTTCTGCTCAATCTGTATCATTGAACCTTGTAAACTTGAGTAGCTATGCCACAGTGTAAAGGATTGTTAGAGAAAGTATGGAACTTGAAGACATGTAAGTGTAGGAGAGGCAGTGTAACCAAATAATGAAGTGGAAACCAGGCCCTAAAACAGGATTGTGCTATTTTTTCTAAAGGCTTTTAGAGTCACATGGAAGAAGGAGATATGAACTAGATAGAACAAGCAGCAATTTGGTAATGTTATTCATGTTGAACCCAGGCAACCTACCAAAACTGAATGACATAATCTTCAAAATAGTGTTGAGGAAAAAAACCCTTACATATTGTATTATGCATATTGCATAAATATTATGCATATTGAGCCAGGTGCAGTGGCTCAAGCCTGAAATCCCAACACTTTGGGAGGCCGAGGAGAGTGAATCACGTAGTTAGGAGTTCGAGACCAGCCTGGCCAACATGGTAAAAATCCATCTCTACTAAAAATACAAAAAAATTAGCTGGGTGTGGTGGCAGGCGCCTGTAATCTCAGCTACTCGGGAGGCTGAGGCAGGAGAATCACTTGAACCCAGGAGGTGAAGGTTGCAGTGAGCCAAGATCGTGCCACTGCACTCCAGCCTGGGTGGCACTGTGAGACTCCATCTCAAAAAATATATATATTATGCATATTGTATTATGAATATTGCATAAATACTCATTTTTTTTCTAACAGGTTAAGAAGTACAAGCTATTTTAGAAAGCTTCATATTCTCAGCCAGGTGCAGTGGCTCACGCCTGTAATCCCAGCACTTCGGGAGGCCAAGTCGGGTGAATCCCAAGGTCAGGAGTTCGAGAACATCCTGGCCAATATGATGAAACCCCGTCTCTATTAAAAATACAAAAATTAGCTGGGCGTGGTGGCGGGCGCCTGTAGTCTCAGCTACTCAGCAGGCTGAGGGAGGAGAATCACTTGAACCCAGGACTCGGAGGTTGTAGTGAGTCAAGATCTTGCCACTACACTCCAGCCTGGGCGACAGAGCAAGACTCTGTCTCAAAAACAAAACAAAACAAAAAAAGCTTCATATTCTTCTCACTTCTTTATGTAGTGAGTAACTGATGAGGTAGTCAGCTCTGGCTATGCCTTTAGGGCAGCCATCCAGGTGGGCCCATGTGCTACAAGAGGGCACCAGAACAAATCAGAGTGATGACCGCCTCCTTTGCTGTTTAGGTGTTCCACTCTTGTCTTTGCTCCATGCCAATTCTGGCCTCTTCTGACTCCTGATTTTAGGTTGTCCTCGGGTTCCACATCCAACTTCTGGACTGGGTTTGGTATTTGCTCACACTTGGCTGAATCAGGGCTGTCAGTCAAGATTTCAGCTCATATTCATCTTTTAAAATCTTTCCATTACAAAGCCAGGTGCAGTGGCTCACCCCTGTAATGCCAGCACTTTGGGAGGCCAAGGTGGCTGGATCACCTGAGATCAGGAGTTCAAGACCAGCCTGGCCAACATGGTGAAACCCCATCTCTACTACAAATATAAAAATTAGCTGGGCATGGTGATGGGCACCTGTAATCCCAGCTACTTTGGAGGCTGAGGCAGGAGAATTGCTTGAACCTGGGAGGCGGAGGTTGCAGTGAGCTGAGATCATGCCACTGCACTTCCAGCCTGGGCAACAGAGTGATACTCCATGTCAATAAAAAGATTATATACAGTGGCACAAAGATTTTAAAAAATACTGATGACTTTTCTTCAGAAATAATGCAAGTCAGGAGGCAACAGAAAGGCATTTCTAAATTGCTGAAAGAAAATAAAAAAATGGCCAACCTAGAATCCTAAAGCCTGTGGGAACAACAACAAAAAAAAACTCTTAAAAACAAAAGTAAAATAAAGACATTTTCAGATTTTAAAAAGCTGAGAGAAGTAACTTCCAGCAGACTTTTTACTATAATAAATGTTAAAAAGAACTTCTTCAGGCTGAAGGACAATGAACCAGATAGAAACTCAGGCTTACCTAAGGAATGAAGAGTTCTGAAAACGGTAGATGTGTGGGTAAATATAAAATAATTTTTCTGATTTTTAATTTATTTAAATTAAAATGGCCAGTTCTAAGCAAAATTAATAATGACACATTTTGAATTTTGCAATAAATAGGAATCTAAAATGTACAGCATTGATATGAAGGATGCAAGAAGGAAAACGGAAATATACTGATGTAAAGTTTTTATACTACACTTGAAGTGCTAATATTATTTGAAGGTGGGTTGTGGTAAGTTAAAAATACGTATTGCAAGCTCTGGAGCAACCACTAAAACACAAAACAGAATTGTAGCTAGTAAGGCCATAGTGGAGATAAAACAGAATCATAAGAAGTAATCGCTTACTCCAAAATAGGTCAGGAAAAGAAGAGGTAAAGGAACAGAGAACAGATGAGTCAGAGTGAAAAAAAAAAAAGTAAGATCATAGATTTACACTTATCTATATTATATTATAGTACATTATATTTATTTAATTATATCAAATGTAATCAATATCATTATATTAAATGTAAATAGTCTTAACATCCTGACTAAAAGGCAGAGATTATCATAATGGATAAAAAGGCAAGATTCAACTAAATACTTTCTACAAAAAAAGGAGTTTAAATATATTAGACAAGTTGGCTAAAAGTAAAAAGGTAGAAAGAGATACATCACACACTGACTATAAAAAAGCTAGAGTGGCAATATTAATATCAGACAAAATAGATTTCAGGATCAAGATTATTACAACAATAAAGATGGATATTTCGTAATGTAGACAAGTTAATTTAGCAAGATGTAACAATTCTAGATGGATGTGCAGTTAATAACAAAGCTTTAAAACACGTGAAACTAACAAAGTGCAAACGAGAAAAAGAGGAATTCTCATATAGTTAGAATTTCCCACAAAATCCTATTTAAATAATTGATAGAAAAAGTAAATAGCAAAGCAGTAGTGATAGAAAACATGAGCAAGTTACAAAAAACAGGTTATAGAAAACATGAAGAACACTATCAACTGATTTGACTTATTACATTTTCTAGACCAGCATTTCCCAAAACAGCAGAATACACATTCTTTTAAAGCACACGTTGAACATTCACCGTCTCTGATCACAACAGAATTAAAATAGAAATTAATAACTGAAGATATCTGAAAATCTCCAACCATTTGGAGGTTAAACAACATAACTACTAAATAACCCATTGGTAACGAAATAACAAAGGAAACATAAAAAATATTTGAACTGAATGATATGAGCCTAGAGTTTACTAGAGAAGCCTTTAATTACCTTCTTTAATCAGCTAAGGGATCAGAGAAGGCTATTTTCTCTCTTAACTTGTTTACCTGCCCCTTTCATGTACCCTTCTCGCCAGGATTAAACAGAGGAGCAGTATTACCTAGGTCCTTAACACCTAGTAGTAAGAATTATTATGTATCAGGCGGTGAGCATGCACCAGGTACAGTGCTAATTGCTTTACTGACATTATCTCATCCAATCCTACAACAATCCACTGAGTTGGGAGTTCCTGTTAGACATTTTGCAGGTGAAGAAATAGAAGTACAGAAAGGTTGACTTGTTCAGACTACAACATTAGCACTGTGGTGCCAATATTCAAATCCAAGCAGGATAACCCCAGAGCCCACATGTCTGGCAACACTCTATACCAGCACCATGAAGGGCATCGCATGATTCTAGGGGGAAGAAGGAGTGCTATTTATATTTTACATATCATGTTTTGGCCACAAAATGGCCTCTTATTACATCACAGCTTTTAGTTACTTTCCAAAAACCATTAGCATCTCTTTCTGGTTTGAAAAAGAAGCTTGGAAAAGTCTCTACTGTGCTTACTCACTATAAGGTCTCAAGGACTGGTAAATGAATCATCTGTAAAGCAATGCACTTGGAACTAGAAGACACTGATTATCAGCTCTGTGGCCTCGGGCAAGTCACTTCTCTGGGCCTCAATTTCTTCATGTGTAAACCAGGGAAAACAATAACTAATTATAAGGAATATGTAAGAAAACATAAGTGGAAGTGGTTTGTAAGCTAAAAAATAATATATAAATTTGAGGCAACTTTTTATGCTTACTGAGGGAGGACCATTTAAAAATGTATTTGATATTACTTATATTAATTTAAAATTTGAGCAGCAAGATCTGATCATTCATTGATTTTATTGTGAATGGTGACATAACATTTTCACTTCTGAATAAGGATTTTGGTATAAAGATTTACTTTCTCTGAGGGTAAAGTTTAAAAAGACTAGAGGGTACTTAAGCTGCCAGCCTTTGCCCTGCTTACACAGAGTGCTGGCAAGAGAGGCTGATATTTCATAAAAATAAACCTTTAGAAGTTTGTACATGTCCCATAACACTATGCATCAACATTTTTTAAATGTACTCCTCTTAATCCAGCAATTTTACTTCCAAAAATTCATCTTATGGATAAATATTTGTTTACCTAGCATGGTTTTTCGTAATGGAAAACTGGAAGCAACCAATATAATAAGTATGGCCATTTAATAAAACACTCTATAGATAATAAAAAAAAACTATTCTGTAAAAGATTAGTTTCTTATTTACGTGAGAAATTATTAATTTGGGGAAAATAAGTATTAAAGAGCAAAGTTTTAAAAGGAGGCTACACAAATAGAATTATCATGTGATCCAGCAATTTCACTTCTGGGTATATACCCAAAAGAACTGAAGGTAGGGTCTTGAGGAGATAATTTGTCTGCCTATGTTTATAGCAACCAACAAGTGAAAACAACCCAAGTGTCCATCAACAGATAAATGGATAAACATAAAGAGGTATATACATACAATGGAATTTAATTCAGCCTTAGAAGGAGGGACATTCTGACACATGCTACAACATGGTTGGACCTTGAGAACATTATGCTAAGTGAAATAAGCCAGCTATAAAAAAGACAAATACTGTATTAGTCCACTTGCATGAGGCATCTAGAGATGGGAGGTAGAATGATGATCACTAGGGATGGGGAGAGGGAGGAATGCAAAGCCATTGTTTAATGTGTGTGCAATTTTAGTTTTGCAAGACGAAAGAGTTCTGGGGATTGGTCGCATAACAATGTGAACATATATAACACTACTGAACTTAACCATCCACTTAGATGGTTAGGATGGTACATTTCATATCCACTTTACTGCAGTTTAATTTTTTTTTAATTTAAAAAGATAGTGAGGAATTACTTAGGCAGATAGGAAGGAGTGTTTCAGGCCCCCCCCAAAATAATGTTAAAAAATATGGCCACACAGAAGAACATGGTACATTCTGGGAACTGCACATGAGTTTTTATGGCTAGATATGCCAGACAAGATTGGGACTTTATCTAGAGAAGCAATATTGAGTTGATTTGCTTAAGGCCACTCATCAAGTTGCGGGCAGAACACTGACAGGATCACTCAGATCTGATTCCAGGTGGAAGGTGTATGTTTATGTAGACATGTGATGTATGTTTAATAATCATCATAAATGGGAAACATCTAAATAAAACACTGGTATCACAATATTTAACATTTGACCCATTAACTGAATTGGAGCATAGATTTTTCAGGGGGTAAATATCCCTTGTATATTTATCAGAAAACTATCTATCAGGTACTATGCTTGATCTTCTGTCATTATCATGCACCAAGCATTTTTGAAGCTGTAAAATAAATGTAAATTCCTTTAAAAAAAAGGAGACTACAGAATAAGATGTATGATACTACTTTTGAAAGAAACACACACACACACACACACACACATATATATATGCATGGAAAATACTAGACATGTCTACACCAAGGGACATGTCCATTAGCATTATCCTCGTAGCATCCTATATGGACCCATTGATGACAGGAGGGATTTCCTTGGGGCAGAGGGAGTAATGCCGTAATGCTGCTGCTAGCACTCGCTCTGGACTGCCTAAAAGAGTTTGTTACTCCTGTAATAAAATCTCTGATCTAATCGTGTCCCTAGAAAGTTATCTTTTACATCAAAGAAAACTGGAGTCAAGAATTTTAAAGTAGTCTCCTCCTTGAGGATGATTTCTAGAGTAAAAACTTTCTCTGAATAGGAGTTTCCCTTGCCCGCTACTGTACCAGCCTTCTATTCATGACCAAATTCATAAGGCACTCTGTGAGATTCTGTGCTCAGAGCCCAATTGCAACACACAGTACAATTTTGCTGACCATGCCAAATACTTTGGCTTTGGAGAATAGATCTATTAACCCCCAGGAACCTGGTTGTGTTCCTCAAGCAATCCTAGCCTAAAAAAGACACATGAGGCCAGGCACGATGACTCACACCTGTAATCCCAACACCTTGGCAGGCTGAGGCGGGTGGATTGCCTGAGCTCAGGAGATCCTGACCAGCCTGGGCAACACAGTGAAACCCTGTCTCTACTAAGAAAAATACAAAAAATTAGCCAGGCGTGGCAGTGTGTGCCTGTGGTCCCAGCTACTCGGGAGGCTGAGGCGGGAGAATTGCTTGAGCCCAGGTGACAGAGGTTGCAGTAAGCCAAGATCACGCCACTGAACTCCAGCCTGGGGGGCAGAGCGAGACTCCATCTCAGAAAAAAAAAAAAAAAAAAAGACATGTGAATAGGCTGACCTCAGAGTCCGCCCAGCCTGAGCTTGCCCTCAACCTGATCTGAACTTCCTGGCACTTTGGACCAGAACAATAGCAGTCACACCTGAGTTTCCAGTATAAGGTGACAATGCAAAGAAGAGAATCAAAAACACTGGTCCAAGAAGATCTCCCTAATCCCTTCCTAAATGAAGTAGTTAGATCAGAGAGTTATGTATGAGTTTTTATCCTCTGCTGATTTGTTCACAATTAATTTGCAAAGCTGTGTTAATAGACGGCTTCGTAAACAGAGATCCCAGAGGCTAGAGACCAATAAGAATTGTACAGTATTGCAGGATTTCCTTGGAAGATTCTTCAAATTAAGCCACTAGTTGCATTCTTTTCTGGCTCAATTTAGAGTCACCAAACCATAGAACAAGAATGATTCACCAAACACAGTTTTGCTTTTCCTTTTCTGGTGGTTCATTTAACTGGTTTATGCCTCAGAGTAAAGCTATTAGAATGCATTATCCTTCTAATGAGGAACAGTGCAATGTTTTCCTGATGGTAATACCCAGAATTATGCAGTGTTTAAAAGCCACCATTCACTAAGGGAACACGCACTAAGTTTTCTATTGCAAATGCTCTAGTCATATTAAAAATGAATGAGTGTAATTCTTTTGGTGTTTTTAAAAACTTAATTCTTTTAATAAATCATAGTTCCCAAAAGGAATAAGAATAGTTCATTAGCAGTACTAATGAAAACTTCATCTTCAATAAAACTTAGCAGAATATCGTTCCCCGTAACAAAGTGTTTTCAGACACTTTGTTTGCCAACTTTATTAATGAAGAACATTGTGGTCTAGATTCATAAATTGAACATAATTGAGAGAAAGAGAAAGAGAAACCATCCTAGACAAGTAGTTATATGTATCATTTAAAAAATAGTGACTCTAACAATAGTGTCAGAAATCTTCAGAGGTACTGAGAAATTTTTTAAAAAATAAAAAGAGTGGCATAAAAAACATTATTCTTAGTAAAAGTATTTTCGGGGCATTATCTTTATTGCTGGGGTGTTCTCTTTATCCATTCATTCGTGTTTAACCAAGGAACCTTGAGAAGTTTAAAGTTGTTTGCCGGCTACAGACCACAAGCAAAGACTGAAGATTTGAATTTTCAACTCCCAAGGCTTCAGCTTTGTGATTTCCTTCTCAGACAAATTTTCCTAGAGAAATATAATTTATTTTAGTTCCTGGCTAATAGTAGCTGCATAATGCATATTAATTGAATGAATGACCTAACGAAAAAGCCTTTTGTTAAAGTAGCAGACTAAATAGTTTTTCTGTTTGTTATTGGGAACTTCTGCTTGGCCGTGGAAGTAAGTGATGACCACCTGAACGAGAATAGAGGCTATTTATACAGAGCTTGCTATAGCAAGGGAGTGAACCACCATCACTTGCCTTTGGCAGAGGCTCAAAGGCAGGCAGGGGAGCGGGAAAGCTTTATAATTAGAAGAAGAAGAAAAAAGGAGATCTTCAGGTATGGAAAAGCTGGAAGCAAGATGACTAGAAGCAGGGCATTTTGTATGGTTGATTTGGGGAGAATATTTGGCTTTCTCTGATTGGTCTTGAGTTGAAAGGGCAAAAATTAGGGAAGCCGGCAGTCATTGACCAGGTTCTAATTATTGTAGGCCAATTGCAGCAGTGGTTGTTGTCTGATTTCCTGGGTTGCTTGCTGCAGAGGTTGTGGATCAGAGAGTTCTGTTGTCATATATGGTCTGGTGTGTATTTAGTTTTTCATCACATAAAGCAATTTCTTGAATTAACTTTCTCATCCCAATCCCCCTTGACATTTCAAAATGTAGTGGCATGCAAAGTGACTTACCAACCTGTTAAAAACCATACTTGATGTGAGTTGGGGTTGAGGAGGAAAGGTGATAGAAGATGATTTTTTTTTTTTTTGAGACAGAGTTTCACTCTGTGGCCCAGGCTGGAGTGCAATGGCGCAATCTCAGCTCACTGCAACATCTGCCTGCAAGGTTCAAGTAATTCTCATGCCTCAGCCTCCCAAGTAGCTGGGATTACAGGTGCCCACCACCACACCCGGTTTATTTTTATTTAATTTAATTAATTTATTTATTTTGAGACAAGAGTCTTGCTCTTGTTGCCCAGGCTGGAGTGCAATGGCACGATCTCGGCTCACTGCAACCTCTGCCTCCCGGGTTCAAGCGATTCTCCTGCCTCAGCCTCCAGAGTAGATGGGACTACAGGCACCCACCACCATGTCCAGCTAATTTTTGTATTTTTAGTAGAGACAGGGTTTCACCATGTTGGCCAGAATGGTCTTGAACTCCTGACCACAAGTGATCCACCCACCTTGGCCTCCCAAAGTGCTGGGATTACAGGTGTGAGCCACCGTGCCCGTTTGGAAGATGAATTTTATTGGTAAGTATATGTTCTTCCAAACTGTTTGCAGTTTTATTTTTTAACAATAAACTAATATTGGTTATGTAATTTAAAATTTTGCATATTTATTTTAAAATATACCCTTAAATAAAAGTATTAGAATATAAACTAGGACAGCAATATTGTATGACAACAAATAATGCCTTTGTTTGTTTGTTTGTTTGTTTGTTTTAGATGGAGTCCCCTCTTGTCACCCAGGCTGGAGTGCAATGGCGTGATCTTGGCTCACTGCAACCTCTGCCTCCTGGGTTCAAGCGATTCTCCTGTCTCAGCCTCCTGAGTAGTTGGAATTACAGGCGTGCGCCACCATGCCTGGCTAATTTTTGTATTTTTAGTAGAGGCAGGGTTTCACCATGTTGGCCAGGCTGCTCTCAAACTCCTAACCCCAGATGATCCACCTACCTTGGCCTCCCAAAGTGCTGGGATTGCAGGCATGAACCATCGTGCCTGCCCTAAATAGTGATTTTACTTGGAGTTTTGTCATTAGGAGGAGGAAGAAACTTGACTTTTTCACTCACAGAGGATCTTCTATTTGTTTCTAGGAATTTAGGGACTCACATACATATTAAATTTGGAAAGGTTCTGAGAAGTAATTTTAAAATTGTCTATCAGCAGAACCACATTTAAATCTTTCTAGTGAGGCTGGGCACAATGGCTCATGCCTATAATCCTAGCACTTTGTGAGGCCAAGGCAGGAGAATTGCTTGAGTACAGGAGTCTCTACAAAAAAAATTTTAAGGAAGAGATTAGCTATGTGTGATGGCCTGGACCTGTAGTCCCAGCTACTGGGGAGGCTGAGGCTGGAGGATCACTTGGGCCTGACAGGTCAAGTTTGCAGTGACCTATGATGGCACCACTGCACTGCAGCCTCGGCAGCAGAGCAAGATCCTGTCTCAAAGAAATAAAAAATGTAAAAAAAAAAAAATCTCCCTAGAAAGAATGTCACAGATGGCCTAGAAAAAAAGATCCTTGCCGGGTGCAGTGGCTCACACCTGTAATCCCAGCACTTTGGGAGGCTGAGGCACGTGGATCACTTGAGGTCAGGAGTTCAAGACCAGCCTGGCCAAAATGGTAAAACCCTGTTTCTACTGAAAATACAAAAAAAGTAGCCAGGCATGGTGGTGCACGCCTATAATCCCAGCTACTGGGGAGGCTGAGGCATGAGAATTACTTGAACCTGGGAGGTGGAGGTTGCAGTGAGCAGAGATAGCACCATTGCACTCTAGCCTGGGCAACAGAATGAGACTCCATCTCAAAAAGAAAAAGAAAAAAAGAAAAGGAGATCCTGCATTCTTGCCATTCTGGTCCTGCGATGGACCACTTCCTCCAGTTGTCTCATTCTTCAGGAGGGGTGGTCATTGCAGCATCTACTATAGCATAGGGTAGCAGCAACTGGAGTTCTAACGGATTCTTTACTGCCACATCTACCCTTGGAATTCTGCTCTGATGTGGCATGAAAGTCAGTGTTCATCACCTATCTCCTCTTTATATACATTTCATTATAATTTTTATTTTTATTCAAATTATCACATGCAAATAGTTTCAAAATTCACAGTGGTAAAAGCCTTATAGAAATACTTTAAAAGTAGTTTCTTGCCCTCTCCTCCCTTCTCTACTGCTCCGATTCCCCTCTGGATAGAAACTTTCAATTCTTTTAACTGTTTCTTCTGAAATTTACTTTATATTACTAAATAATATAGAAAACTGGTACTTTTGTTCAGTAATTAGTGCAATGGGTTGATTTTCTATTATGTTTAGGTGAAGATTCCCATCCTCTGATTACAATTATATTTCCTTTATTTGGTGGTGTTAAATCACTATTCATTGCTTTATGTTTTTGTTGCTAAGACTACAAAAACGTTGCATTTTTAAAACAAATAGTCTACAATGATTATATTTTCTTTCTTTCTTTTTTTCTTTTGAGACAGAGTCTCGTTTTGTAACCTAAGCTGGAGGACAGTGGTGAAATCTCAGCTCACTGCGACCTCTGCCTCCTGAATTCAAGTGATTCTCCTGCCTCAGCCTCCAGAGTAGCTGGGATTGCACGCATGTGCCACCAGGCCTGGCTAATTTTTGTATTTTTTAGTAGAGACGGGTTTTCACCGTGTTGGCCAGGCTGGTCTCAAACTCCTGACCCCAAGTCATTCACCTGCCTCTCAGCCTTCCAAAGTGCTGGGATTACAGGTGTGAGCCACCATGACTGGCCTCACAATGAGAGCCTTCTCCAAAAGCTTTGGTTGGCTTTTCTTGTTGAAAGCTGAACGGATTGGAGGCTCTGTGTATATCTGAGAGGCTCTTAGACAGGTCTGTATTCTTGAAGAGCAATAAAGTGACCAGCTTGACATTTTTTTTAAGCAGCTTTATTGAGATACCACTCACATACCATACAATTCACCCATTTAAAGGGTACAATTCACAGAATTGTGCATCCAAAACCACTATTAACTTTAGAACATTTTTATTAAAATAAAAAAGCCTCATCTCTTAGCCTTTACCTTCCAATCACTTCCATCCCATGCTCCTCAACCCTAGGCAACAACTAATCTACTTTTTCTCTGTATAGATTTGCCTTTTCTGGATATGTCACCTAAATGGAATTGTGTAGTATGTGGTGTTTTGTAACTGGCTTCTTTTACTTAGCATGTTTTCAAGGTTCATTCATGTCATAGAGTGTATCAGTACTTCATTTCTTTATATTGCTAAATATTATTATGTCGTATGGGCATACCAATTTTATTTTTCCATCTACCAATTCATGGGTGTTTGCGTTGTTTCCACTTTGCGGCTATTATTAATAATGTTGTTATAAATATTTGTGTATAGACATGTGTTTTCATTTCTCTTTGGTGTATACCTAGGAGTGGAATTGTCACATCATATGGAAATTACATGTTTAACTGTTCAAAAAACTGCCAGACTGTTTTCCAGAGTGGATGCACCATTTTACAGTCCCACCAGCAGTGTATGGGGGTTCTGAGTTCTCCACATCCTTTGTGCACTTGTTATAATAATAACAGCTATGTCTTAACAGATACGTCTTTTTGATTAGAGCTGTTCTAGTGAAGTCTATCTCACTATGGTTTTGATTTGCATTTTTCTGATGGCTTAGCCCTTTGCTGCAAGCCTCCCAACTATAAGTATCTATTGATCTTTTTTTCTAAGGCAATTCCATTTTTCTGTTTGAAAGGTATCTCCCAGTTACAGCTAGCAGGAAGAAAGAGGTGAATGTGAGAGAGTTATTACTGTTCAATACCCAGATTTTCCCTTAGTTTCCTGTGCTATAAACACCACTATCTTCCTCTGTGTCTAGTAGTTCCAAATCTAAAGCTTCTCTTGTTCTCCAGTAAATAGAATTCTTGCCTTTTGGAGGAGTGAGGGAAGATGGTCCCCGGTCTGAATATGTGGGAACCTGGATATCTAACTTCTTCTTTAGGTATTTAACAATTTCCTTGTTTTTGGCTCCCACCTCACCATACCTAGCTATACGCCATCTTCAATGGTATCTGGAGTCTCCATTTCTTAAACTATTTAAGGCAAGTCTATCTGATTGTTTAAAGGTTTAAACATTTTATTAAGAAATATTTCGGCCGGGCGCGGTGGCTCACGCCTGTAATCCTACCACTTTGGGAGGCCGAGGTGGGTGGATCACCTGAGGTCAGGAGTTCAAGACCAGCCTGGCCATCATGGTGAAACCCATCTCTAAAAAAAAAAGAAATATTTCAAATATTCACAAACATACCTGGAATAAATGGAACAGAAAACCTTGTATTCATCATGCAGAATCAGCATGTTTCCACATATATAATATGTAAATTTCCCTCCCACTTGCTTTTTTTGGTACTTGTATTTTCCATTTGCCCAACCCCCCCCCCCCGCCATTTGTTTATAACAAATAACAAACAAATTACTTTTTTTTTTTTGGTTAACAAAAACCCTTATTTTTTTTTTTTTTTTTTTTTTTTTTTTTTTTTTTTTGAGATGGAGTCTCGCTCTGTCGCCAGGCTAGAGTGCAGTGGTGCGATCTCGGCTCACTGCAACCTACCCCTCCCCGGTTCAAGCAGTTCTCCTACCTCAGCCTCCCGAGTAGCTGGGATCACAGAGGTGTGCTACCACACCCAGCTAATTTGTATATTTTTAGTAGAGATGAGGTTTCGCCATGCTAGCAGGATGATCTCCTGACCTCGTGATCCACGCATCTCAGCCTCCCAAAGTGCTGGGATTACAGGCATGCGCCACTGCGTGCCTGGCCAGGATCCCTTTATTGAGGAATGCAGTTTGGGAATCCTGTCCCAATTCACAAAGAGAATTGGGATTAGAGAGAAGTGTTCAGGGTTTTCCCCCAGGGAGCCTTTAAATCAGCTTAATGGAGTGAATGCCTTTTGGAGGCAGAGAAGGACTGAGGTAGGTTGGCCTGGTAAAGAGACAAAGAGAGACTCTCCCAGGGAAACAAAGGATTGCTCTGATTGGTTCTCCTCTTCGCTCTCAACTAGATGTGCCCTGTTCCTGGTGCTGAAGGGCGAGCTGGAGCTGGCCCGCAGTGACATTGACCTCTGTCAGTCAGACCTGCAGCAGGTTCTGTTCTTGCTCGAGTCTTGCACAGGTGAGCAGCCATGTCCTCATGCCTGTGGACAGTGCTGAAATGACACACACTTTCTGTGTAAAGGTTTTGTTCCCTTCCTTTTTTTTTTTTTTTGAGACAGACTCGCTTTATCTCACCCAGGCTGGAGTGCAGTGGTGTGATCTCGGCTCACTGTAATCTCCGCCTCCCAGGTTCAAGTGATTCTACTGCCTCAGCCTCCCGAGTAGCTGGGATTGCAGGGGCACACCACTACACCCAGATAATTTTTTTTTAAATTTTTAGTAGAGATGGGGTTCCACCATGTTGGCCAGGCTGGTTTTGAACTCCTGACCTCAGGTGATCCACCTGCCTTGAGCTCCCAAAGTGCTGGGATTATAGGCGTGAACCACTGTGCCAGGCGTTTGTTCCCTTTTTAATCAGATACTAATTTCTGGTCCCAGGGCAACATTCCCTTGACTTCAATCCAACTATTGGTCTCCCTCCTTCAGAGAGCCTGCCCCAGACTTACCCTAGTTGTTGTTTTCAGTGCTTCTTAATACATTTTGGCTATTTAAATTTGATTTAGATAAGATTTAGAATTCGGGTCCTCAGTCACACTAGCCACACTTCATGTGCTCAGTAGCCACATGGCTAGTGGCTACTGTATTGAGTAGCACAAACATATCCTCAGGAGGGCTGAAGCTAATAATAAAACACTGCATTTATGGCACATTTTGTCTCTTCACATATACTTTGTTTTCATTTGCCCCACGCTAGACCCCCGTAAAGCCGGGTGGAAGCATACATTGTTTTCATCCGTTAAATGAGAAAGTTGAGAAAGTCCATGTTTGGAGCGAGGATCATAGGGCAGGAGGCAGGATTCAGGTGTGGGCCTCCTGGGGCCAGCCTGCTTTTCTCAGCCATGTGGGCCCTGAGCTGCAGGTATGGGGGCTTTGTGTTCGATCCACTGTTGGTTGGAAAGAAAACAGTAAAGATTTTATCTAAAAAATAATAAGCCATACTCCATCCTGGCTAACACAGTGAAACCCTGTCCCTACTAAAAATACAAAAAATTAGCCAGACATGGTAGCAGGTGCCTGTAGTTCAACTACTCAGGAGGCTGAGGCAGGAGAATTGCTTGAACCCGGGAGGCGGAGATTGCAGTGAGCCAAGATCACACCACTGCACTCCAGCCTGAGTGACAGAGCAAGACTCTGTCTCAAAAAAAAAAGAAAAATAATAAGCCGTACTAATATCTGGTATGTTACACAGTAATTCATATATACACACACACATATACGTACATATATATAAACATGCATATATAACAGGGAGTTGGGCCCCGAGGTAGCTCAGGAAGTACTTGATACCATTTCTCCTGGTTTTATAATGCTTATTCTGCCTTCTCCCCAGAGTTTGGTGGGGTGACCCAGCACCTGGACTCTGTGAAGAAGGTCCACCTACAGAAGGGGAAGCAGCAGGCCCAGGTCCCCTGTCCTTCGCAGCTCCCAGAGGAGGAGCTCTTCCTAAGAGGCCCTGCTCTGGAGCTGGTGGCCACTGTGGCCAAGGAGCCTGGCCCAATAGCACCTTCTGCAAACTCCTCCCCAGTCTTGAAAACCAAGCCCCAGCCCAGCCCCAAATTCCTGTCCCATTCACCCACCTGCGACTGCTCACTCTGCGCCAGCCCTGTCCTCACAGCAGTCTGTCTGCGCTGGGTGTTGGTCACGGCAGGGGTGCAGCTGGCCACGGGCCACCAGGCCCAAGGTCTGGATCTGCTGCAGTTCGTGCTGAAGAGCTGCCCTGAAGCTGCAGAGCGCCTCACCCAAGCTCTCCAAGCTTCCCTGAATCATAAGACACCCCCCTCCTTGGTTCCAAGCCTCTTAGATGAGATCTTGGCTCAAGCATACACACAGCTGGCACTGGAGGGCCTGAGTCAGCCATCAAACAAGAGCCAGCAGAAGGTTCTAGAGTCAGGGCTGAAGTTTGTAGTAGCACGCTTACCCCACCTAGAGCCCTGGCGAGCCAGCCTGCTCTTGATTTGGGCCCTCAGAAAGGTGGCTGGCCTCAACTGCTGTACTCCCCAACTTTTTGCAAGCTCCTGGGGCTGGCAGCCACCATTAATAAAAAGTATCCCCAGCTCAGAGCCCTCTAAGACTAGGAGCCAAAAACGTTCTGGACGAGGGCGCCAACAGGTAGCCTGTGCTCCCCTGCGCCTCCATAATACCTCTCAGAAAGGTCTGGAAGGTAAAGGACTGCCCTGCACACCTAGGCCTCCAGGCCGGGTCAGACAGGCTGGCCCTCATGTCCCCTTCACGGTGTTTGAGGAAGTCTGCCCTACAAAGAGCAAGCCTGAAGTTCCCCAGGCCCCAAGGGTACAACAGAGAGTCCAGACGCGCCTCAAGGTGAGCTGGGACTGTTGCTAGGTGGTGGTGGTGGTGTTGGGTGGGGTTGGTCCTGGAGGAGAGAGTCTATAGAGCAGGTATCCCTGTGGAGTAACTCCCCGGGACCTAGTGGAACCTTAATCTCCTATCTACAGTACCCCAACATTTTTTTTTTTTGAGACGGAGTCTTGCTCTGTCACCCAGGCTGGAGTGCAGTGGCGCCATCTTGGCTCACTGCAACCTCCACCTCCCAGGTTCAAACAATTCTCCTGTCTCAGCCTCCCAAGTAGCTGGGATTACAGGTATGTGCCACCACACCTAATTTTTGTATTTTTAGTAGACACGGGGTTTTACCATGTTGGCCAGGCTGGTCTCAAACTCCTGACCTCAGGTGATCCGCCCGCCTCAGCCTCCCAAAGTCCTGGGATTACGGAAATGAGCCACTGCGCCTGGCCAACATCTTTCACAGCAAGACCTAGTTCCAAGTCTCCCTTTGTTTCAGACAGAGGCACTTTCCTTAACTCGAACGTTCCTTTTACCTTTTCATCCCACCTTCTGCTCCCTCCTTTTCTTCCTCCTTCCACACCCAAGAATCGCTGCCCCTGATCTAGAGTGTTGGGTGTCTTGTGGGAAGTTAGTTCTGAAATCTTCCAGGGTCCCAAGTGATGGTGCCTGCTGGTGCCTCCACAGCGCCACCTGCTGTCACAAGGTGTCTTGTCACTGAAGACCCCTCGGCCCTTCACCCTTTCCCTCTGATCTCAGGTGAACTTCAGTGATGACAGTGACTTGGAAGACCCTGTCTCAGCCGAGGTCTGGCTGGCAGAGGAGCCTAAGAGACGGGGCACTGCTTCCCGGGGCCGGGGGCGAGCAAGGAAGGGCCTGAGCCTAAAGACAGATGTGGTGGTTGCCCCAGGTAGTGCCCCTGGGAACCCTGGCCTGAGTGGCAGAAGCCGGAGGGCCAAGAAGGTGGCATCAAGACATTGTGAGGAGCAGTGTCCCCAGAGGGCCCTTTGTGACCAGGCCAGACCTGGCCCTGAGATCATGAGGACCATCCCTGAGGAGGAACTGACTGACAACTGGAGAGAAATGAGCTTTGAGATCCTCAGGGGCTCTGATGGGGAAGAGTCTGCCTCAGGTAGGACAGCGAGGGTGAGGTGGATGGTGCATATTTTTGGGGTGTGTCCTGGGGCAAAGCAAAAGCAGTAAGTGCTGCCAAGGGAGTACAGAAAGAACACTCTTCTGCTGGCTCTAAGGGAGTGGATTACAGAAGGAAGAATGAAGAGGATGGCAGAGGGAGGGAGCACTGTGAAAAAGGCCTGCTCTCTCCCCAGGTGGGAAGGCTCCAGTGCCGGGCCCAGAGGCAGCCTCTGGAGAATGGGAGCTAATGAGACTGGATTCCAGCAAGAAGGAGCTACCCAGCCCATGCCCAGACAAGGAGAGTGTCAAGGATCTTGGTCCTCGGCTCCAGCCCCCCTCCGCTCCTGTAGCCATTGGTGAATATGCCACCCCTGACGCCGGTCACTTGGAGAGGGCTGAGCCTCTAGGGCTCTTGATCCCTCTGTCTTTCCAGGCTGGATTCTGATCTGGATCCAGTAGCCTCTGAACCTGTGTTTGAATCCCAGCACTCCCTCTATGAGCTGTGTACAAGTCACTTAAGCTCTCTGACCTTCTATTCCTTCTGTAAAATGGGGTTTAGGGGGATGGTGGAGTGAGCTGATGCCTGTGAGTTGCACAGCACCCTATTTGGCACATTGCCCTTCATAAATGGTAGCTGCTGTTTGCCATGTGGGAGATGAGACAGGGACTCTTCCTTCTTGGAAAGTTCCTGTCAACTATGAAATAAGGAATTAAGCTGGACCAAGTGTCCTGACATTCTTCTAGGTCTTTCTACCCTGGACTCCATCTGCGACTCCCTGAGTGTTGCTTTCCGGGGCATTAGTCACTGTCCTCCTAGTGGGCTCTATGCCCACCTCTGCCGCTTCCTGGCCTTGTGCCTGGGCCACTGGGATCCCTATGCCACTGCTTTCCTTGTCACCGAGTCTGTCTCCATCACCTGTCGCCACCAGCTGCTCACCCACCTCCACAGACAGCTCAGGTGGGTACCCAGCATCCCCAAGACTCCTGCTGGGCCAGACTGGAGGGAGGGTCCAGACTTTGAAGGAAGGGGACCTCACCCCTTCCTGTGTTGCTTGCAGCAAGGCCCAGAAGCACCGAGGATCACTTGAAATAGCAGACCAGCTGCAAGGGCTGAGCCTTCAGGAGACGCCTGGAGATGTCCCCCTGGCCCGCATCCAGCGCCTCTTTTCCTTCAGGACTTCGGGATCTGGCCACTTCCCCCAGCCTGAGAAGGAGAGTTTCCAGAAACGCCTGGCTCTGATTCCTGGTGGTACGCGGGCAGGCTTCTGGCCGGCTCCTCTGTCCTCTTCTGCATCTTCTTACTGAGAAGCTGGGTGAAGGAGTTTAGGCATTGGTTAATTTACATAGATTTATGACCCTTATGTCATACCTTTTCACTTGTTAGCATTTTAAATCAGGAAGGCTTTTTAAAAAAAGAAAAACAAAAAACTTCAACTTTGAATTACCAGCAAATTCAGTGTCTTTCTTCAGAGGTGGGTACAGATGTCTGGGGTCTTCTATACTAACATGAAACATACTAACATGATCTGAGTGCCTCACTCTGTACACGACCTTTTGTTAGTTGCTGTGAGGGACACAAAGTACAGGACGTGGTCTCTGTGCACAGGGAACTATTAGAGCAAAGGAGAGCACCTTGAACTCCAGTGACCGGGGCAGACTTCTTGACATTGTCTTGAGTGATAGATAGGGATTGAGTGCCAAGACGGGGATGGGAATTCCTTTAACAGCTGAAATGATTCTGTCCATATCCTGTGTGTCAGGGGTGACTGTGTGTGTGCTGGCCCTGGTCACCCTCCAGCCCGGAACCCTGGGCAACACCCTCCTGCTGACTCGGCTAGAAAAGGACAGTCCCCCAGTCACTGTGCAGATTCCCACTGCCCAAAACAAGGTAGGATTCCTGGGCCATGGAGCAAAGTTGGGCTGGGTTGGGCTTCGGGTCAAGCTGCTCACATTCTATGTTGCGGGAGGGAGAGACGGTGATCACATGGATAAGCAGAGCTCTCACAGCCCTGTCTCCCGAAGCTTCCTCTGAGTTCAGCCCTGAATGAGTTCGATGCCATCCAGAAGGCACAGAAAGAGAACAGCAGCTGTACTGACAAGCACGAATGGTGGACGGGGCGGCTAGCACTGGACCACAGGATGGAGGTGTGTGCTGCTGGGGTGGGGGCAGGCCTGCCCTAGGAATGACCCGGGGGGTCCCAGTGTCTTCTCTGCCAGAGGTCCTGGGTCAGTGCTAAAGCCACTTCAGATCCTTTCTGGAAGTGTAGACCTAAATTTAAAAATTGTGTCACCTGGGGGCACGTCCCTGAATGTCCCTGCCGGGGCTGTGGGAGGGATGCGGGCGGGGAGTGTGACCCCAGTTAAAAAAAAAAAATTGTGTCACCTGGGGGGATCTTCAGAGCCCAGAACTTGAAGAATATATGGCGATGGATATTTAACGATACACAGAAAAACAAAGGGCTTAAACCCAACTATCAGTTTCCCAGTTTTAGCTTTCATTGCCCACCTGTTTATATTTGTCACAACAGAGGGATAGATTATAGTCTAGACTCTCCCAGTCTCAGAAAATGAAGGAATTTTCTAGATTCTTGCCTTCTGTGACTAGCAGAAAGATATGTAAGACAAATATGCACATTGGACAACGCATTTTCTCACCTCCAAAATGTCAGTGCCTGTGAGAAAGAAGCTCGGCTTCCTCTCTGACTGAAGGCTCTGCCCTCTGCATTCAGGTTCTCATCGCTTCCCTAGAGAAGTCTGTGTTGGGCTGCTGGAAGGGGCTGCTGCTGCCGTCCAGTGAGGAGCCCGGCCCTGCCCAGGAGGCCTCCCGCCTACAGGAGCTGCTGCAGGAATGTGGCTGGAGATATCCTGACCCCACTCTGCTGAAAGTGAGTGAGGAAAGCAGGGAAGGGGAAGAAACTTAGCTCAGTCCTTTCCCAGCAGCCATCATGAATGAATGAAGATGGTGCTCACCACCACTGTTCCCCTGTAGATCATGCTCAGTGGCGCCAGTGCCCTCACCCCTCAGGACATTCAGGCCTTGGCCTACGGGATGTGCCCAACCCAGCCAGAGAGAGCCCAAGAGCTCCTGAATGAGGCAGTAGAACGTCTACAGGGCCTGACAGTACCAAGCAATAGGCACCTTGTCTTGGTCCTAGACAAGGTAAGGAGCTGGGGCAGAGGGTAGTGTCTAATGGGCAGTGAGTACCAACTCATCCCCATGCCCCTTCTGACTTCTGCATATACCTGGCTGGGGACAGTAACCTCTTAGTGCTTTTTGCCCAGGACTTGCAGAAGCTGCCGTGGGAAAGCATGCCCTGCCTCCAGGCACTACCTGTCACCCGGCTGCCCTCCTTCCGCTTCCTACTCAGCTACTCCATCACCAAAGAGGTGAGGTTCAGGGAGTGGTGGTGTCTGGGGATGATTGGCAATTGGGGAAGACCTGAAGAAAGAAGGGCAGAGAGACCTGGGAAGATAGGAGAGGGTCCTAGGAATGGCTCAGACATGGAAAGGTGCTGAGATTTTTGTTAAGAGTTTGGGCCTCTTGGTGATACCAGCATCCTAATCGCCAGTGTCTCCTCCTCAGTATGGGGCCTCGCCAGTGCTGAGTCAAGGGGTGGATCCACGATGTACCTTCTATGTCCTGAACCCTCACAATAACCTGTCAAGCACAGAGGAACAATTTCGAGCCAATTTCAGCAGGTCAGGGGAGTGAAGACAAGAAGGGGAGTGGGGAAGGGTAGAGACAACATACAGGGGCAACAAGCCTTTTCTCTAGAATCACCTTCTGTCTGATGACCCCTGCCCTGCATTTCCCTATTCTCACTCCCACCTTTTCCTTGCAGTGAAGCTGGCTGGAAAGGAGTGGTTGGGGAGGTGCCAAGACCCGAACAGGTGCAGGAAGCCCTGACAAAGCATGATTTGTATATGTGAGTGCTGAAGGCAGGGATGTGGGGAGAGGGGCAGTCCTAAGGATGGTGTCACTATGGATTGCTTTGGGACTTCAGAGCCTCTGGAGACACAGGCAGAGGTCCGGTACTGTTAGGTCAAGACTCATCTCACCTCCTTCTGCCCTAGCTATGCAGGGCATGGGGCTGGTGCCCGCTTCCTTGATGGGCAGGCTGTCCTGCGGCTGAGCTGCCGGGCAGTGGCCCTGCTGTTTGGCTGCAGCAGTGCGGCCCTGGCTGTGCATGGAGACCTGGAGGGGGCTGGCATTGTGCTCAAGTACATCATGGCTGGCTGGTGAGTCTCCAAGGGCAAGACCCATCCTAGGGCATTAAGACTCCTGCCCTCACCCCAGGTTCTTTCCCAGGTCTGAATCCTGCCTCTCTTGTGCCCCACCTTCCTCCTATCCTAGTTCCCTGGCATGCCTGAACCCCTTCTGTTCTCCTCTTGTAACTAAGGGCCAAAGGAGTTTCTCATTGGTTCAATCCTCTCTACTCACCCACCCCCACCACCAATGGTGTTTTCCTATGTATTCTGTTTTGGAGCCCTTACTTTGTATTTCTTCCTTCTCTTTTCCCAGCCCCTTGTTTCTGGGTAATCTCTGGGATGTGACTGACCGTGACATTGACCGCTACATGGAAGCTCTGCTGCAGGGCTGGCTTGGAGCAGGCCCAGGGGCTCCCCTTCTCTACTATGTAAACCAGGCCCGCCAAGCTCCCCGACTCAAGTATCTTATTGGGGCTGCACCTATAGCCTATGGTTTGCCTGTCTCTCTGCGGTAACCCCTTGGAGCTGTCTTATGGATGCTAGAAGCAACGTGACTGTTCTACCTCCAGGCTTAGATTTAATCCTTAGGATAACTCTTTTAAAGTGATTTTCCTCAGTGTTTTATATGAAACATTTCCTTTTGATTTAACCTCAATATAATAAAGAAACATCATTTAAACCCTGTTTTGCATAGTTTATCTGAGAACATTTAAAGACACAGCATGGCCAGGCACGGTGGCTCACACTTGTAATCCTAGCACTTTGGGAGGCCAAGGTGGGCAGATCACAAAGTCAGGAGTTCGAGACCAGCCTGGCCAATATGGTGAAACCTCGATTCTACTAAAAAAAAAAAAAAAATATATATATATATATATATATATATATACATATACACACACACACACACACACACACACACACACACACACACACAGGCTCTTGCCTCCCATTCTGCCATGGCTCCCAAAGGCAGCTCCAAACAGCAGTCTGAGGAAGACCTGCTCCTGCAGGATTTCAGCCTCAACCTCTCAGCCAAGTCCTCTGCGCTCTTCTTTGGGAACATGTTCATCGTGTCTGCCATCCCCATCTGGTTATACTGGAGAATGTGGCATATGGATCTTCTTCAGTCTGCTGTTTTGTATAGTATGATGACCCTAGTAAGTACATACTTAGTAGCCTTTGCATATAAGAATGTGACATTTGTTCTCAAGCACAAAGTAGCACAGAAGAGGGAGGATGCTGTTTCCAAAGAAGTGACTCGAAAACTTTCTGAAGCTGATAATAGAAAGATGTCTTGGAAGGAGAAAAATGATGAAAGAATCTTGTGGAAGAAGAATGAAGTTGCTGATTATGAAGCTACATTTTCCATCTTCTATAACGACACTCGGTTCCTGGTCTCGGTCATTGTTGCTTCCTTCTTCATAATGAAGAACTTCAACCCCACAGTGAACTACATTGTGTCCATAAGTGCTTTATCAGGACTCATCGCCCTCCTGTCTACTGGCTCCAAGTAGACCATGTCAGCTTCGCCCCCTGGCTTTGTGTCTATGGGTGGCCTGTGGTATATGGAAAAGTAGCAGGGTGGTCAGGGTGGGAGACACAAGATGTTTTCATAGTCTAGAGCCTTTAAAGAACTCAACAGAACATAATTCAGCATTTGTCTATTGGCTGTTTTTGACAGATTGTTGAAATTAAATGAAAGGGAATCTCAGAGTACCAGGACATTCATTAAAAGGAATAAATGTCTTGCAATGTGCTGTCATCACAAAGAGGAGAAAATAACTTGTTTCCTTGATCTGTCAGAGGTCACAGTAACCTAGGCCAAGCTGTTATTATATAATAGTAGCAGAAAGTTAATAACTGGTTCTCTGTGTTCCAAGCACAATATTATAACTTTTTTGAAACATAAATATCAGAATGAATCCTCTTCCCAGGGGATTGAACAGAAGCTTAATGTTTAATAAGTGTTTGTGATTTGAAATAACACAAAATTTAAAATCATGATTTCTCCAACTTGAGGAAGAAAAAAAGTTAGCCAGGTGTGGTGGTGCATGCCTGTAGTCCCGGCTACTCGGCAGGCTGAGGCAGGAGAATCGCTTGAACCCAGGAGGCAGAGGTTACAGTGAGCTGAGATTGTGCCATTGCACTCCAGTCTGGGTGACAAAGTGAGACTTGTCTTAAAAAAAAAAAAAACACGGTATAACTGCCCCCTTCCTGCTATGTGGTACTATAAACTGATGGGAACAGCTTATAGGAGATCAAGTTTGAGAGCCTGGGGAAGAAAGGCAAAGACACAGGACAAAGCCTGCCAGGCATGGCTGGGCCTCAGCAGACAAATCTGGAGGAGAAAGGGGCATCAAAATGCTAAGTAGAGACAAGCCCAAGGAAGGGTAATAATTGACCCGTTGAGAGTGTTTTGAGCAGGTACCACCCATCATCCATCCTGTCTTCCTGCCTCAGGTATCCTGGGAGTAGCACTAGTTTTAATGCCTCAGTTGCCCTGCCTGACTCCTAAGTAGATGTTAAAGGCTACTGCTGTCTGCTCATGTACAGCTGTCACACTTACCAATGTGTATAATTTAGCAGTAGATTCTATGGATCTGTGGAGTTACAATAGTTAAGTTTTTCTCTCCATTTGTTAAGCTCAAGGGAAGCAAATATCTTACACTCTCACGTATCCCTCACGTATAGCACATGGTAAAACCTTTTTTATTTTTTTCGAAGACAGTCTGGCTCTGTTGCTGGAGTGCACAATCACGGCCCACTGCAGCCTCAAACTCTTCAGCTTAAGCGATCCTCCCACCTCAGCCTTCCGAGTGGCTGAGGCTACAGGCGTGCACCACCAGCCAGGCTAATTTGTATTTTTAGTAGAAATGGTGTGTCGCCGTGTTTCCCAGGCTGGTGTCAAACTCCTGGGCTCAAGCGATCCGCTCTCTTCAGCTTCCCAAAATGCTGGGATTGCAGGCGTGAGACACCGTGCCCGGCCAAAACATTTCATTGATTAATTTGTGCTCTACTTGGTTGACAATGGTGCCTCCTTGCTGTTCTCTCCATCTCCAGACTCTCTTCCACTTCATCTACCCAAAGCACCATTTTCACGATGCTACTTCCTGGACCAAAGAACTTCACAGGCTTCCTCCTGTGAAGACCTGTCAGTAGCTTATACCACCCATGCGGAGTAGCATACACTGTAACATCGTGGTTGTGTCGTGAGGACTTTAAGATTTTGCAGTTCCTTGTGGGCAGGAGTCCTGTTTGCTGCGCCTTTACTGTGCTAGGCTTAGGATGTTTTATGAAAAGAACGCACAGCTCCGCCTCTGACAGGTTCAAGCCCCTCCTTCCCTTCCGGGACGGAGAATCACAGATCGGCCTGGCGCAGTGAGGCCTCCTGGCGCCATAGAGACGCGCAGCGGACGGCTAGAGCGTTGCTCGCCCTGGGACTTCCTTTTCGTTAGTCCTCCCTCCCAACATGGCGCAGTCGATTAACATCACGGAGCTGAAGCTGCCGCAGCTAGAAATGCTCAAAAACCAGCTGGACCAGGTGGGGACGGGCCCCGGAGACACTTCTTTCCTGCTCTATATCCCCACTGCCCACGCGTACTTCCTTGCTCCCCGTTCCAAATTGGGAGCCTGCCTTTCCCAGGCGAAACCTCTATCCTGTCCCAGGATCCGCCCCCTCCCTGTCCTTGCTCCCTTCTCCCCGCAGCCCTTTCGTTGACTCTATTCCCGTTCTCTGTAGGAAGTGGAGTTCTTGTCCACGTCCATTGCCCAGCTCAAAGTGGTACAGACCAAGTATGTGGAAGCCAAGGACTGTCTGAACGTGCTGAACAAGAGCAACGAGGGTATGGGGTAGGCGGGTGAGGGCAACCTAAAGTGGCGAGCCGGCTTCTCTCGTCCCACTTCCTAATCCAGTTTTTCTTACCTGAAACGAGAAAATCCATTACATCTCGTATACCGCTTCATGAACCCTCTGCATGTTGCCTACCTAGAATTGAAATGTACAGGACACACCTCTGCTCCTGTTGCCCGTTTCCGTTCTTTTCACACTGTCTATGGGTGCTGTCCCCTTTGGGAACTCTCTTTAATGTCTTACGTTGGAGCCGCTAACCTTCCCCAGGTGTTTGTCTTCATTGCTTTCACAGGGAAAGAATTACTCGTCCCACTGACGAGTTCTGTATCCTTTCCATAGGAACGGCTACCTGCTGCCTTCTCCCTTTCCCCCTCACTCTCCCCCAAAAAGCGGGGAGAGGGGTCGTTTTGATTACTTCAGATTCCCCTCCCCACCAATGATTTTGAGAATACTCTTACTACACACTTTGTAGCTCTTTTATCTAACTTCACACCATCCAGCTAATGCCTTGTGAACACCAAGGAGTATGTCGAGTTGAGATGTAATATTTCCCTTTGCTGTTTGAGAACATTAATATGGAGATAAAGCTGGTGGTTTACACTTTGCTAATAACTTAGAAGACACAGGTAATAGACGAAATAGGAGGATATAGAAACAGGTAGGTTGACTCTGTTAATTAATCTTCAGTTTCAGCTTGTGGCTCATTCCTAAACTGTCACTAAGGAACCTGGATTGTGTCCACTTGCTGAATGTTTTACTTGAATGAATGAGTTATGGCAATAAGGCACCTTTAATCTGTAGTCTGAGAACTGACAGGCTAAAAGGAATACAGGAATAGTAGTGTAGTAGGGAATCGTTAAAAAAACAAAACACTGGCTGGGCGAGGTGGCTCATGCCTGTAATCCAAGCACTTTGGGAGGCTGAGGCGGGTGAATCACCTGAGATCGGGAGTTTGTAAGACCACCCTGACCAACGTGGAAAAACCCCATCTCTACTAAAAATACAAAATTAGCCGGGCATGGTGGCACATGCCTGTAATCTCACTCAGAAGGCTGAGGTGGGAGAACTGCTTGAACCCGGGAGGTGGAGGTTTCAGTGAGCTGAGAGAGTGCCACTGCACTCCAGCCTGGGCAACGAGAGCAAAACTCCATCTCAAAAAACACATTAACTTCATCAAGAATTAGCTACTTCATGATTGAGGGGATTAAGGGAAGTGAGGCTAGCTTTCCACTTGTACTCTACAACAGTAGGAAAACATTAGTCTTTCTGGAGGGGCTAATAGGAAGAATTGCAAGAACTGCTTACAGGGTGAGAGATGGGATGAGGCAGGACAAGAGAGTGTTCCAGCATACATCATTTTCTCCATAAAGAACCAGCTTCTGTCTTCTTTCCATTTGGAGTTATAGGTATTGTTCTAACGCCTCCAGATTATTCAGTCCTTATGCCTGGTAGCTTTTTGGAAAACGAGGGTCTTTGAAGGCCAAGCAGACTGGGTGGCAGAATCACAGCTCATGCTGGGCTAGTTTTTCCCTTAATACTTGCTTCTCAGATGTATGTCCCTGGGAAGCTGCATGATGTGGAGCACGTGCTCATCGATGTGGGAACTGGGTACTATGTAGAAAAGGTGAGTGAGAGCATGTGGATGCCCCTCTGAACAGGGAAGGGAAATTTAGGGAAGGGCTAGAGTGCAACATGGCCAGAGGATATCTCCTTTTAGCCCCTCGTTCACCTCTGATCTTGCAGACAGCTGAGGATGCCAAGGACTTCTTCAAGAGGAAGATAGATTTTCTAACCAAGCAGATGGAGAAAATCCAACCAGCTCTCCAGGAGAAGCACGCCATGAAACAGGGTAAGCTTTTCCTGGGGCACCTCTTGACCTTCTCTATCTCCATGATAAAGAACATGGATTGGAGTGTGAACCACAGGGGTGTCCCCTTTGCTGGATTAAAACTGTGTCTTAGTTGCTCTTTGGCATCTTTAGAATCTGTGTACTGCATAATCACTATCTGTAGATTTCTGGGTTGAGCATTTGAGAAATTGAGAGGAAAGAAATCATGTGTGTGCTTTGGTGGAGCTCCTATTTAATGACGGAATGGGGGATGAGATAAACACACAGGAAGAAATCATGACCCAAACAAACTAATTACCAGCAATTACAACCCCGGCTGCACATTAGCTTCACTCAGGAAGTTTAGAAAGAAAACCTGGGTTCATTCCAGATCTACTAAACCTGGAAGTCAAGGGAGGAGAAGTTGTACCAAGGTCAGTGTTTTTTTTAAAAAAGCTCCCCTTGGCCGGGCACGGTGGTACACACTTGTAATTTCAGCACTTTGGGAGGCCGAGGTGGGTGGATCACGAGGTCAGCAGATTGAGACCATCCTGGCCAACATGGTGAAACCCTGTCTCTACTAAAAATACAAAAATTAGCTGAGTGTGGTGGCGCGTGCCTGTAATCTCAGCTGCTGAGGAGGCTGAGGCAAGAGAATGGCTTGAACCAGAAAGGTGGAGATTGTAGTGAGCAGAGATCGCACCACTGCACTCCAGCCTGGCAACAAAATGAGACTCCCTCTCAAAAAAAAAAAAAAGTTCCCCTCTGTTAAAATCAGGATTCAGAACCAGTGTTCTAAAGGTAAAAATCTTTCCACATTATAGTCTTCTGATTATGTGTGACTCATTTAATACCATATTGTGTTCGTTTTTATATCTGTGGTTAGCATCTTTTTTTTCAAGATGGAGTCTCGTTCTCAGCGCACCCGGCTGTGGTTAGTATATTGACTGACGCATTGTAGACCCTAAATTTGTGTTAGTGACCCCACAGTGGATCACTGAGTTGTATTAATTCCGGGTGCAGTGGCTCATGCCTGTAATCCCAGCACTTTGGGAGGCCAACGCGGGTGGATCACCTAAGGTCAGGAGTTCAAGACCAGCTTGGCCACCATGCTGAAACCTGGTCTCTACTAAAAATTCAAAATTAGCCAGGTGTGGTGGTGCATGCCTGTAATCCCAGGTATTCGGGAGGATGAGGCAGGAGAATCGCTTGAACCTGGGAGGCAGAGGTTGCAGTGAGCCAAGATCACACCACTGCACTCCAGCCTGGGTGACAAGAGTGAGACTCCATCTCAAAAAAAACAAGAAAATTCTATTAATAAACTGCAGTTACTTGTCTGCCTGTCCTTAAACTTGCCTGTCACTTCTCCTTAACTCTAGATTCTCCTTTTTGCTCCTCACCAAGATCTGACTCTTCTTTTTTTCCACAGCTGTCATGGAAATGATGAGCCAGAAGATTCAGCAGCTCACAGCCCTGGGGGCAGCTCAGGCTACTGCTAAGGCCTGAGAGCTTTTGCAGAAATGGGGCAGAGGGACACCCTTTGGGCGTGGCTTTCTGGTGCTGGAAAGGGAAGGGTCTTGTGTTTAATGCCAATAAATGTGCCAGCTGGGCAGAATGTTGGTCTTTTCTTGCATTAAACAAGGGACTGGTGATGAGATTGCGGGGGTGGCCGAGCGTGTGGGCCCCGTCCCAGAGCCTGACGCGGTTCTCTTCTTGGAGGCTCCACCGCAGGGCCCTTTGACCAGCTGGAAGAAATCCTATGCTGGGAGTATGCCGCTCACGCTGCAGAGCTGGTTGCCAAGGGAACGGTCGCTAAGCGGAAGTGGAGCTGCACTGGCGCTTCCTTTTCCGGGTCGGCGCTCCCCCCTCCCTGCGGGGAGGATCTGATGGGCCACCGCTTCCTGCGCGGCTTCAATAGGCTGCTGTTGCGGCCGCTACCCCTCTATACCCGGCACCGCATGCTTGGCCCAGAGTCCGTCCCACCCCCAAAGCGACCGTGCAGCAAATTCATGGCACCACCGCGAATCGGGACGCACAATGGCACCTTCCACTGCGACGAGGCACTGGCATGCGCACTGCTTCGCCTGCTGCCGGAGTACCGGGTATGGTCCGCAAAAATGACCCTGAGACTGCGTGCATGCATGCCTCCGGGGTGGATGGCGCTCCGCTATCAGGGTCCCTCCGGTAGCGCCCAGCAGCCCAAGCACCCTTCCTACCTGTCCTGCATCCCTGAAGTCCAGCATTAATCCCCTACCCGGCAACCCCTGGCAGCCCCTTCACCCCCTATGTACCTCACAGAATGCAGAGATTGTGCGGACCCGGGATCCCGAAAAACTCGCTTCCTGTGACATCGTAGTGGACGTGGGAGGCGAGTATGACCCTCAGAGACACCGATATGACCATCACCAGAGGTAGGTTCCCAGATACCATTTATTTAACTTCCTTGACCTTAGCTTTCCTCTGTGCTCCAATTCAGCCATCTATTGCCTTGGTCCGTGTCAGGGAAAAGAACTGCCTCATTGAAATCAGACTCCCACTAGGTTGCACCATGCGTCTGGCTCTGCCTGCTCTTCACCCATCTCCCTGTCCTGGGACCTCCCTTGGTTCCAAGGAGTCCCTCGGGCCCCTTTCTTATCTCATCTCCTTCCACATGATTGTGGCAGTTGGTGACAGTTCAAAAGTGTGAAGTTTTCTACTTCATTTACACCCTTCCCAAGGGAAATCCTTCTTGCTCAAAGCTAGTCCATTCCAGTCCTTTTCTTCCCCCTCAAGCCTCTACCGCATCAAACTCAGCGTCCCTGCCTCTTCTCAAAAGAAATTGAGCATTTCCTCAGTATCCCACCCCAAACTATCCTCAGCTCCCTCCTACCAATTCAAGGAACTTAGTTCCCTTCTGTCAGAGATTAATCTTCTGCCCTGTTTCCAGTCTATTACTTTGTTCTCTGGGGGTTTTTCTGTTTGTTTGTTTGTTTTTTTGAGATAGAGTCTCGCTCTGTTGCCCAGACTGGAATGCAGTGGTGCAATCTCGGCTCACTGCAACCTCCACCTCCCAGGTTCAAGCGATTCTCCTGCCTCGGCCTCCCGAGTAGCTGGGACTACAGGCACGTGCCACCACACCCAGCTAATTTTTGCATTTTTAGTAGAGATGGAGTTTCACCATATTGGCCAGGCTGGTCTCAAACTCCTGGCCTCGTGATTCACCCGCCTCAGCTTCCCAAAGTGTTAGGATTATAGGCGTGAGCCACTGCCGGCCTATCCTCTGGGATTTCATGTCACAGTTCCACTAGTGTCTTTGCCTCCCCTTCCCTACAGCCTAAAACCCTTCTCAAGTATCTTCCATCTTAAAAAGAAACAAAGATATAAAAACAAAACCCTCCCTCAATTATACCATACCATGAAAAGGAATTATCTTGGAGAGAGGGATTATGATGTTTTAAGTCTCTCTCTTTTTTTTTTTTTTTTTTTAGCATACATATTATTATAAATGATGTCTGGAGGAAACCCTCCCAATATTTACAGCCTAAGCTCTCACACTCACTCCTCAGCTGCCTTTCAAAAATCAGCTGACCATGGCTTCACCTCTTCCTTTCCAGTTCATTCCCCTCGAGCCCACTCCCAGTCTCTCCACTGGAACTGCTCAACGGAAGGGCACCAGTGACCTCAGCACCAAACCAGGGAGCTGGCAGAGGGTCTCAACTGATCTGTTTAGCACGTGGCATTATTGACCACCTCCTTTTATCAAATTGTTTTGTTTATATACACTTAAAAATTATACATTTGAAACAAAGAATATAACATTTCTAAAATATCAAACATAAAATGAAACAGTCTCCCAGCCCAAGAAACTAGAACATTGGCAGTACCTTTGCATCTATACCTCTGTGCTTCTCTCCATCCTATCCCACACCGACCCCTAGAAGTAAGCAGTGTCCTAATTCTGTGTTCTTCATACGCTTGTTCTTCTGTATAGTTTAGCAAATGTCTATTTGCATTACCAGTATATTTAGTTTTGCTTCTTTTTGAACTTTTATCTGGGGGGGGGGGTTACTGTATCATTTGTGTCATACCTGTGAATATTTTATATATTCTTTTGTGTTTACTCAGTTTTTTTTATTATTTTTAAGACAGAGTCTCATCTGTCACCCAAGCTGGAGTACAGTGGCGCAATCTCAGCTCACTGCAACCTCTGCCTCCCAGGTTCAAGTGATTCTCCTACCTCAGCCTCCCGAGTAGCTGGGACTGCAGTTGCCCGCCATCGTGCCCGGCAAATTTTTGTATTAGAGACAGGGTTTCACCATGTTGGCCAGGCCGGTCTCAAACTCCTGACCTCAGGTGATCCACCCGCCTCAGCCTCCCAAAGTGCTAGGATTACAGGCATGAGCCACCATGCCCTGCCTCAATTAGTTTGTTTTAGTTTTTTTGAGATGAAGTTTCGCTCTTGTTGCCCAGGCTGGAGTGCCGTGGTGCAATCTCAGCTCACTTCAACCTCCACCTCCCAGATTCAAGGGATTCTCCTGCCTCAGCCTCAAGAGTAGCTGGGATTACAGGCATGCGCCACCATGCCCCGCTAATTTTTGTGTTCTTAGTAGAGATGGGGTTTCACCATGTAGGACAGGCTGGTCTTGAGCTCTTGACCTCAAGTGATCGCCCACCTCGGCCTCCCAAAGTGTTGGGATTACAGGCATGAGCCACCAGGCCCAGCCTGTATTTATTCAATATTTAATAATAAAAGTAGACAAACAGAGCTCCCTAGGTGATTCTGAGATGTACTGGTATTTAGAAATCATGGTTGTAGTTTCTACTTCCCTAACATCTGTTATATCTTTTCCCTATTTTCTGCCCCACTGCTGTTCAATTCTTGCCTTCTTTATTCACCTGAACCGCTGCAGGTAATCTCCTTGCATCTGTTCTATATGCTGGCGGGTGCAATGCTCTAACATGCACCTGCTTGCTTAAAATCCCTCAGTGACTTCCATTACCCAAAGATAAAGTCCAGTGGTCTGGCCCTGCCTGCCCTTCCAGCTTTATCTTTTGCCACTCACTTCTCACACCTGAGCTGCCTTTCCTGAAGTTCCATCAAAACACTTGTCTTTCAGCCATCATTCATGTTGTTCCCTCTACTTGAAATGCTTTTTCTCTTTCACCCCTTGTCTATCTGGTGGACATCACTAATTAATCTTTCGGAACTGACCTAAAGGCTGTCCTCTGAACCCTTTCCTCATCCCTTCCTTCCTTTTCCTTCTGGTGTCTAGCGAGAGTACTCGGGGGGGTTGTGTTTGTCGGCCTCCGGCAGATGAATCAGAAAACAAGGACAGCATCTTGTTTTTATCCTTAATGTCATATAAAACATAAAATGTGGCAGATAGGAAGCATTGCGTTAACCATTGAATGAATGCATGGAGACTCTAGCCAAGGTCCCTCACCTCAGCCCTACCTCCCTCTGCTTCTCAGATCTTTCACAGAGACCATGAGCTCCCTGTCCCCTGGGAAGCCATGGCAGACCAAGCTGAGCAGTGCGGGACTCATCTATCTGCACTTCGGGCACAAGCTGCTGGCCCAGTTGCTGGGCACTAGTGAAGAGGACAGCGTGGTGGGCACCCTCTATGACAAGGTGGGGACCTGAGGACAGAGATGCCCCCCACATGCATTTCCACCAGGCCACCTGGGAGCAGTGCTGACACAGCACTTAGCACTGGGCCTCGGGTCAGGGTTCCTGGCCTATAGCAGGCCCAACACTCATCCTTTCCCTCAGTCAGGCTCATGTCACAAGGAGATGGTGATACCTCCCCTACCTACGTCCTGGGGTGGTTGTGAGAAATGGATGCTGTCATATATTGGGAAGGGCTTTGAAAACCATAAAACAACATGGCCCTGTCTTTTTCTTGACACACAGACAGCAATTGTTCAGCACCTTTGGGTAAACACAGGGGAGGCTGCTTATGTTTGGAAGCAGACGGCTCAAGAGGTTCTGGCTGCTCTGAAGGTTGAGGGGAGCATATGTTAGGTACCACGGTAATTCACTAGTGGTACATAAATTGGGAAGCTCAGCTGGGAAGAGTTTTATTATGAAACTATCTTTGGATTCCACTAGTATCCCCTGCAAGCAGCTTCCTGCTGTTGGGGAAGGAACATGGAAGTCGGGTCACACAGTGCTGAGGACACCTACTTGTTCACAAGTCAAAGCGCAGATTCAGTCAGCTGGATTTCTTGCATGTAGACTGTTGAGTTCAGTTCTCAGTTTTAGCTTGCCCATCTTCTGCCCTCTGTGACTATAGAGTTTTTGGAGTATCAAGATTTTAGATTGTCAGTTTTTCCTTCCACTGCTGAGGGATTTCTAAACAACTGACTAAATTTTTTTTTTTTTTTTTGAGACAGAGTCTTGCTCTGTCACCCAGGCTGGAGTGCAGTGGCATGATCTTGGCTCACTGCAACCTCCGTCTCCTGGGCTCAAGCAATTCTCCTGCCTCAGCCTCCAGAGTAGCTGGGATTATAGGCGCCTGCCAACATGCCCGGCTAATTTTTGTATTTTTAGTAGAGACAGGGTTTTACCATGTTAGCCAGGCTGGTCTTGAACTCATGACCTCAAGTAATCCACCTGCCTTGGTCTTCCAAAGTGCTGAGATTACAGCCACCACAGCCGGCCCTAACAATTGACCAAACATAACCTGTGTTTATTTTTTGAGAGACTGTTGCCCAGGCTGGAGTGCAGTGGTGCCATCATGGCTTACTGCTGCTTCGAACTCCTGGGCTCAAGCAATCTTCCCACCTCATCCTCCCAAGTAGCTGAGACTACAGGTGCATACCACCATGCCTGGCTAATTATATATCTTAATTTTTTGTAGGAGGGTCTTGCTATGTTGCCCAGGCTAGATTCAAACTTCTGGGCTCAAGTGATCCTCCTGCCTCAGCCTGAACTTATGTTTTAACTGACCATCAGGTTGGGGTCCACACCAAGAGGTGCTGGGCATAGGAGTTACTTTCTCAGTGCTCCGAGAGTAGCACTTTTCTACATACCACAGATGTACTGCTATATAGGGAGGCCTATTTTTTAGGGCATTTGGCATAAAGTGTCTGTCCCGAAACTCTTGAGGCATTAGCCTACCATTTATTCAGACCCAGGAGATGTAGCAACTGCTGATGTCATGTGGCACATTATGGGCTTCCCCGGAACCGGAACCCAGCATCCAGCTTTTAGTGTTTAGTCTCACACTCATTTTCTCCAGCTTGTGTTCTTGACCAGAGCCCCTCCTGCACCTCATTGACCATGTCACTAAATACCTACTCACCCCGCCTGGAGATGTACCAGCCTTCAGCCATGGGGCTCCACTCCCACAGATACCCTCTAGCAACTGGAGATCTTCCTTGTTCAAAAGTTAGCAGTCCCTTCCCCACGCGTGTTGCCGTGGGCTTGAGCTTTGTGCAGCACAACGAGCACTGGATTAGAAATCAGGGGATCTGAATTTCAGTCACAGCACAACGAGCCCTCTGAGTTTCAGCAAGCTGCTGAACTTGCCAATTCTCCCTTTTCTAGTCCAGTTAATGTTGAGAGATCCTCACAGGGCTGAGCGTGTGTATGAACATACTTTGACTCCTGTAAGACTTCACATAACTAGAAGGTAGCCTCAAGAACGTTTCCCTTGCTGCTGCTTTAGATGTATGAGAACTTTGTAGAGGAGGTGGATGCAGTGGACAATGGGATCTCCCAGTGGGCAGAAGGGGAGCCTCGATATGCAGTGACCACTACCCTGAGTGCACGAGTTGCTCGACTTAATCCTACCTGGAGCCAGCCCAATCAAGACACCGAGGTAATGGGGCTCCTAGGACCTGTAAGAACTGTGGGCTGAGGGGAAATGGGAGCATTTGCTCCTCTTAAGTCCTAACAAATTCAAAGTTTGGGCCAGCACTGGTTCTGATTCTCATCATTCCCAGGCAGGCTTCAAGCGTGCAATGAATCTGGTTCAAGAGGAGTTTCTGCAGAGATTAGATTTCTACCAACACAGCTGGCTGCCAGCCCGGGCCTTGGTGGAAGAGGCCCTTGCCCAGCGATTCCAGGTACAGGCCTGGGAGGAGGCATTGTGGCTTGGGGATTACTGACTGCCGATAAACAGGAGCTCCTGCTTCTATTCTAAACCCTTTTTTTTCCTCTCTGTTGCCCAGCCTGGAGTACAGTGGAACACAATCTTGGCTCACTGCAGCCTCAACCTCCTAGGCTCAAGTAATCCTCCCACTTCAGCCTCCTGAGTAGCTGGGACTACAGGCACATGCCACCTCACCCAGCTAATTTTTGTATTTTTTGTAGAGATAGGGTCTCACTTTGTTGCCTAGGCTGGTCTCAAACTCCTGGGCTCAATTGATCCTCCCAGCTCAGCCTCCCAAAGTATTGTGACTGCAAGCATGATCACCGTGCCCAGCCTACCTTAAACCTTCTAGCTATGCTCTCCCTCTTCCAGGTGGACCCAAGTGGGGAGATCATGGAACTGGCAAAAGGTGGATGTCCCTGGAAGGAGCATCTCTACCACCTGGAATCTGGGCTGTCCCCTCCAGCGGCCATCATCTTTGTTATCTACACTGACCAGGCTGGACAATGGCGAGTACAGTGTGTGCCTAAGGAGCTCCACTCATTCCAAAGCCGGTGAGGCCCTAGAGAACCACCCTGCACACCTTCAGGCCTGTCCCAGCCTTGTTAAGAGAATGCTGCCAACTTTGACTTCTGCTCTACTCTTTCTTTCTGCCCATTCGTAGGCTGCCCCTGCCAGAGCCATGGCGGGGTCTTCGGGACGAGGCGCTGGACCAGGTCAGTGGGATCCCTGGCTGCATCTTCGTCCATGCCAGCGGCTTCATTGGCGGTCACCGCACCCGAGAGGGTGCCTTAAGCATGGCCCGTGCCACCTTGGCCCAGCGCTCACACCTCCCACAAATTTCCTAGTCTAATAAAACCTTCCGTCTCTGGCTGGGTGCAGTGGCTCACGCCTGTAATCCCAGCACTTTGGGAGGCCGAGGTGGGTAGATCACCTGAGGTCAGGAGTTTGAGACCAACCTGACCAACATGGAGAAACCATCTCTACTGAAAATACAAAATTAGCTGGGCGTGTGGTGGGCACCCGTAATCTCAGCTACTCGGGAGGCCGAGACAGGAGAATCGCTTAAACCTGGGAGGTGGAGGTTGCGGTGACCACCCCATTGCACTCCAGCCTGGGGAACAAGAGTGAAACTCCATTTCAAAAAACAAAAACAAAACCTTCTGTCTCATACCCAGTCCTTGACTCATTCTTGCTCTATACCATTCTGGAAAGTTCTGAAAAGTGAAACAACTATTTGTGAGACCCTGTGCTAGATAAACTATACAGTTTCTAGCGTTAAATAACTCAACCAAATTCACAAGTGGCTAAAAAGTGACAGAACAGGGCCTTAAGCCTAAGTCCATGCCTTCCTCCCTGACTATACTCCAGTGCAACTCCCTGGAAGACAGTCTGGTAACTGAGTGAAAAACAAAGAAAAACCTTTATTATTAGAGGTGGGAATGTGGGGAATGGGGCAGAACAGGTAGTGGCCCTGGGAGAGGGTCCCAGGGAGCAGAGGTTGGGGCTGTCTCAGTAAAGAGGGGCAGGTCACGAATAGAGCCTCCACCCCCAGCGGGGGGTTCTTGGGCCCAGCCAAGCACTGGGCTAAAACGTGGAAACTGGGCATTGACGAAGTACAGCGGGATGTGGGCAATTCGGCCTGTGGACCAGCCCTGCAGAGCGGGGAAAGAAAAGGATCAGCCTGGGCCCAAAGAAGGGCCACCTGGCAGAGCCATACAGCAGCCAAGGCCCGGAAGCCTCAGCAGCCTGATGCACTCACCACACTGAGCAGGGCCCCTTTGTTGAAGGAAGGATGGAAAGCGATGAGCTGGGGCTGGGCTCCTGGCTCCCCCTGGATAACACCACTAAAAGAAAAGGTGAGCAGGCAACTGGAGGCGGAAAGGAGCTGCATGTCATGTGAGATGTGGGTTTTGTGCGGGAAAGCTGGTGAGTCCAGACCTAAGGGCCCATGTGGCACTTACCAGGGAAGGAGCTCAAACACAGGGCTGTTTCGAGTACAAAAGAGGAGGATGACTGGTTTACCATCCTGTACCCTTGGGTTTCCTGTAAGAAATGGATGCAGGGATAAGGGAGGAACTCTGAAGGTGGAGTCCCAGGACAGGGGCAGAGGGGAACTGCAGGCCAGCGCATGGCCTCACTCCTTTAACTGGGAAGATGGCTATCGGCTGAGCCCTTCATCCTTGCCTCTTACCTTTCATGAGCACAGCCAGACGCTCCCCACTGGGGTCCCAGACCATGGAGTGAGCCTCTCCCCCAAGCCTGTGTGTGAGGACAGGTTGGGCGAGTTTCAGTGTGTCCCTCCCACCTGCTTTTCACTGCCATTCTCTCAACCACTCAGCTCACCTCTCCTGACCATCTGGTGTCTGGATTGTTGTCTCAGACAGATCTGCCACAATCGTTGCTGACTTCGCACCTCCAACACGCCCCTTTCCCTCACCTGTGGATGGATAAGAGCAGAGGTTCTTGCAAGAAAGAGGCCTGTCACTGGTCCGCCGCCAGCTCACCACAGGCATCGACACCTCTAAATCTCCTAAGCTTCTATATTTCCCTCTATCCCTCAGAGATGCATCTTACCAAAGGTTGCTGCCTCCCTCTGACCACCCCAAGTACTGAAGTGTTGCCCTAACTCACCACAACGTTCTGGAAAAGACAGGGAGTAAATCAGTGGCTCTCCCAACACAGTGAACAGCAGTCGGTTGCCATCTGGGCTCCAGCAGCCAGTCTGGGGTCAGGGAGCAAAAGGCAGGGGAAGCTATATCTCTAGTAGAACGCAGGACGTGTGGCTGGGCTTGGGGGCATCAGGGGCCATTGGAATCCTCTCATCCCCAGCGTCTGTGAATCAGAGTCCCCTCTTACCTGACAGCGCCCTGATAGAGTAGGCCACCTCTCACAAGTCCACATCTGGGCCTCCCAGACTCTGAGCCAGAGAGAAGCAAATTACAGCTCAGGATCTCTAAGTTCCAAAATTTGGACCTACCTCCCTTGACAGAGCTTCCAGGAGCTAAGTGCCTTTCTCTAGGTCCTTGCCCGCCCTCCATCCTTCCACTCACCGAAAGACAGCTGAAGGAGTGGTAGCGAGGACTTTGCTGCCATCTGGGGACCAGAGCAGGTTGGTCACCCCACCTCCTCGAAACCAGGGAAGGGGGACACAGGTCTCTGTTGAGACATCCCATACCTAGGAGAGTGGGGCAGGAGAGAAAACTCCAGCCCCCTATCATCTCGTAGTGGGCTGCCCTCTTTAACGTACGAAGAGTCAGAAAGGAGAGGAATGAAGAGAGGGACTGTGAAACAGGAGGCACGAGTTCATGCTGACAATTACAGAGGGTGGAGTTTTAATCCTAATGAGACTGATGGCAAAGCTCCTCCCTGGGTAAGTTTAAGACTGAATGGATCAGGGTCCCTCCTTCCCCCATGATGTTTCTACCACTGAGTGAGAAACACGTTTGCCAAGACCAAAACGAGCATGAGGGACAGGGACCCACTCACCCGGATAGCAGCATCCACCGGTGAAGCTGAGAGCAGCCGCCCCCCACTGGGGGCCCAGGCCAAGCTGGTGACAGGTGTGTGCCCAGGGTGAGACAGCACTTGGGCACAGCCAGAAGAGGGTCTGGAGGGAACACAGAGGGTATGGAGTCAGAAGATGACAAGAAGCTAGCCCCAAAATTCTATTTCTTTGCCTCCATCTGCTAAAACCTCCCTATCCTGATGTCCCACTCTGAGCTCAAATCCAGGTTGGGGGAAAGGGGGATTGTGGAAGTTAAGAGAAAAAAACAGCTAACGAGAAAAGGGCCAAGTCACTATGAGCAGGTCAACAGAGAAGAGGTGATCTGCAAGGTCTCAAGGCCCAGGTGAAAGGGAGTGCTTTCACTACAGACCATGAGGTAAAACCTAACCAGTAACCTAGAAAGTGTGCCCTGGCGTGATGTCAGGCCCCACCCCAGAACACAGCTCCCCACTGCAGGCCATCCAGCCTGGCCATCCATCCATCCAAGGATAATTTACGACATTACTTCAAGGTTCCAACCTTTCGTCTCCAGTTATCTAAGACTCCTCAGAACACACCCCTCCTTTATCAGAGTGCCTCCCACCTCTGCACTCCTGCATTGTTTGCTGCTCATCACAAAGATGCTGCCTGTGGCTTGATCTCCATCACTGAAAGGGAACTACCTGAGGGCACCTGCCATGTGTCTGCTGCTGTGTATTTCCAGAGCCATGTGCCTGGCCTGACAGATGAAGGCTACTACCTGAATTAATGCCACCTTCTCCTCTTTCCACCTAACTATAACCACTTTCGGCTCCAGTGAAGGCTTAGTTATGGATATACAACTTAATTATCTTGAACTCTACAATAAATCACAGCTGCCTTTGCAGGTCATTTCAGATTCATCTCATTCTTTTCAGTGGCTTCACTGTATACCACTCAATAGATTAACTATAATTTATTCAGTCATGCCTCTACAAATGGACATTGGACTTGTTTGTAAGTTTTTATTATACATGTATAAAAAATATTTTTCTGGCCAGGCACAGTGGCTCACGCCTGTAATCCCAGCACTTTGGGAAGCCGAGGCAGGCGGATCACGAAGTCAAGAGATAGACTATCCTGGCCAATATGGTGAAACCCCGTCTCTACTAAAAATACAAAAATTAGCTGGGTGTGGTGGCGTCCACCTTTAGTCCCAGCTACTCGGGAGGCTGGGGCAGGAGAATTGCCTGAACCCGGGAGGCGGAGGTCACAGTGAGCTGAGATTGTGCCACTGCACTCCAGCCTGGCAACAGAGCAAAACTCTGTCTCAAAAAAAAAAAAAAAAAAAAAAAAAAAAAAAAATATATATATATATATTTAAATTAATATTGTAATAGAATAATGAGGGGGGGGTGAACAAAACAGGGGGGTGAGCGGAATCAAAATGAAAGCACGCTGGACCCACAGACGCGGGTG
>CAUYLG010039957.1:0-30075 GCA_963573385.1 Cacajao melanocephalus
AAAGAAAAGTTGATTTTTGAGGTGGTTGTTGGGAACTTGATAGGTTGTCTGCTGGCAGCAGTGCTGCACCTGGTTGTAGTTCTGAGGCTGTCTGGCCAGAGCCCATTGGTTTAGTCAATACGCGCTACCTCCTTAAGCTGCTGACACCAACCTGGCTTCCAAGATCTGCATTGAGTTCCAAGCGGGGAAGAGAAGCAGATATGTGTTCATAGTGTCCAGATTCCATTTGTTCCTTTGTAAGTGTTAACTCCCTCCATGTCAGTAACAAACTACAAAGTATGGGGTTGTGGTTAAGCACAGAGCCTCTGAGGTCAGACTTGGTTCTGTCACCTGCTCCCTACTAGGTGACTTGAGACAAGGCTTTTTAACCATTTTTCCCCTTGAGAGACAGGGTCTGGCTCTTGCTCACGCTGGAGTGCAGTGACACAATCATAGCTCACTGCAGCCTCCAACTCCTGGGTTCACTCGATCCTTGTGCCTCAGCCTCTGGAATAACTGGGACTACAGATGAATACCACTGTACCCGTTTAAAGGCCCTTAACCTTTCTGAGGCTCAGTTTCCTCATCTGTAAAATGGATGGATGTCCTCATGGGTTATTGAGGGGCTCAAATGAAACAAACAGGCCTTAGATGCTTGGAATGGCATCTAGACATGGTGGGTGTTAAGGAAGTGATGGCAGTGGTGGTAGAGATAGCAGTAACTACTCTGCTGTGTGATCCTTCTCTTCTGTTACAAAAGACCAGGACCTTTTGTAGCAGGTAGAGGTGAATGCTCTCTGGAGTAGACTGTTGTGTTAATGCTCTGAATTGGATAAAGTAAAATTTGGGATTCCCTTTATTTTGTAGGCACATGTAAGTCAATATATCGCCTTGTAATTTAAATACTATATTGTCAAATTCTATGTTGTACTTCTTTATATTCCTTAAAGCCTTGACTTTTGTTGGAAATGCACTTGGTTGTGTTGAACAGAATATTTGAGGAAAATTTTTAATGATTAGCTTCGATACTACCATGAGCCTTTAAGTTCTTATTGAACTTAAACATAATGTACATTTCATTTCTCAGATGGAGAAACTGAGGTAGGAAGTAGGGATAGGCTTCACCTAAGGGCTGTTGACTAAAGCATGAGTGAGCAGGCTTTATAAGGGCCAGAAACAGGTTGAGCATCCCTCATCTGAAAATCTAAAATGCTCCAAAATTCAAAACTTTTTGAGCGCCTACATAACACAAGTGGAAAATTCCACACATAAGTACTTAACACAAACTTTGTTTCACGTACAGAATTATTTAAAATATTGTATAAAAGTACCTTCAGACTATGTATATAAGATATATATTAAACATAAATGAGCCCAGTGCGGTGGCTGATGCATGTAATCCCAGCATTTTGGGAGGCTGATCTGGGAGGATCACCAACCCAGGAGTTCGAGACCAGCCTGCCCAATGTTATGAGACCCCATCCATCTCTTTAAAAAAAGAAATAAACATGAATTTCATGTTTAGACTTGGGTCTCATCCCCAATATAGTTCATTATGTATATGCAAATATTCCCAAACCAAAATCCAAAACATTTCTGGTCCCAAACATTTCAGATAAAGAATCCTCAACCTGTAGTAAATATTTTAGGCTTTGTGGGCCATATGGTCTTTTTTGTAACTATTCAACTCTGCTGTTGCAGCACAGAAGCAGCCATTGATAATACATAAATGGATGGGCATGGCATGTTCCAGTAAAACTTTACTTACAGAAACAGGGTGGTGGGCCCTAGTTTGTGGACCCCTAAACTGAGGGAACATTTTAAATTCTATCTCATAATAAAGGCCTACCTTGGTCCTGCATCTCTCTGTGTACATTTATTAAAGGTTGTTTTTCCCATAGGCTTCATTCTCAATCTTCTTTTCACATAACACATCCTTTGCTATAAAATGATTCATAGACCAGGTGTGGTGGCTCACGTCTGTAATCTCAGCACTTGGGAAGCTGGGGCAGAAGGATTGCTTGAGGCCAGAAGTTTGAGACCAGCCTGGGCAACATAACAAGACCTTATCCCTACAAAAAAAAATTTAAAAATTAGCGACGCATGGTGGCATACACCTGTAGTTCCACGGCTATTTGGGAGGCTGAGGCAGGAAGAGCATTTGAGCCCAGGAGTTCAAGCTTACAATGAGCTATGATGATGCCACTGCCTTCCAGTCTGGGCAACAGAGTGAGACCCTGTCTCTGAAAAATGATAATAATTAAAAACATATGTATGCATCTTTAGTTGAGTTGTTTCTTAAACTAGGTTAGGGTAGGTGTCTGCCTTCCAAATATCTCTCCAAGACTATCCCAACAGACCCCTAAAAACTTTGCATGTTCAATACTGATTTTAGTACTATTTCCTCCAAACTCTCAGTGCAGTTTGTTTTTCTGTATATGTTTTTTTGTATATGCCCAATTGGGAAACCTGTGTGTTTTAACAACCTCCCTCATTCTGTGTGTTCGGTCTTGTTTATTGTCTCCCCCTACCCTGCCCTCCATCGCTACCACCACTATTTGATTCAGGGTTCAGGATCTTACCTGGACTGCATCATCTCACAACTTCAGGGTTCCCTGCATCTAGTCTGTCTCCTTTCAGTCTTCCTTTCATCTTGGCTGCCAGAGTGATCCTGGTTTTGTTTTTTTTTTTTGAGACAGAATCTCACTCTGTCACCCAGGCCGGAGTACGGTGGTGCGATCTTGGCTCACTGCAACCTCTGCCTCCAGGGTTCAAGTGATTCTTCTGCCTCAGCCATCCAAGTAGCTGGGATTACAGGTGCCCACCACCACTCCTGGCTAATTTTTGTATTTTAGTAGAGACAGGGTTTCACCATGTTGGCCAGGCTGGTCTCAAACTCCTGACCTCAGGCAATTCACCCACCTCGGCCTCCCAAAGTGCTGGGATTACAGGCGTGATGCTGTTTTTAGTACATCTGATTATGCTACTTCCTGCCTAAAACTCCTTATTTGCTCTTTTAGCACCCTTGGTTTAAAGCCTAACCTTGGTATAAAAAATCTGATGGCGAGGCTGATAGGTCAGCCTTGGTATAAAAGTCAGTTTGATAGGTAGTGCCTTCCTACCATCGGTCTAAGATACAGTGCTGTGCTGTATGCTTCCCCATGCCCCTAACCTTCTCAAGGGACACTTCCTAACTCTTCTACAGAGTTGCTTTCTCTTTTGGCTAACTTTATTTATTTATTTAGTTAGTTTGAGATGGAATTTTGCTCTGTCTTCCAGGCTGGAGTGCAGTGGCACAATCTTGGCTTAGTGTAGCCTCTGCCTTTCAGGTTCAGGTGATTCTTCTGCCTCAGCCTCCCAGGTAGCTGAGATTACAGGCGCCCACCACCACACCCAGCTATTTTTTGAATTCTTGTAGAGACGGGGTTTCGCCATGTTGGCCAGGCTGGTCTCAAACTCCTGACCTCAGGTGATCCGCCCTCTTTGGCCTCCCAAAGTGCTGGGATTATAGGCCTGAGCCACCGCGCCCAGCCACTGTTGTTTATTCTTCAGTATTCTCCTCAAGCTTTGCATCTTCCTCAAAGCCTTCCTTGAACAACGCGCCCCATATTTGTCTTAGACCCTTTTCCTGTCTTTCTGTATGCTTTAATTGAACCCTTTGTTTTCCCCTCACATAAAACAGTTACCGCTTTATGTAATCAGCTGTTTGCTTCTGGCTCCAACTCCCACCTCTTTCAAGCTGATCCTTAGAGGATAGATTCTGTATCTTACTCTTTGTCCCTAGCTCCTAGTCTTGCATATCTGGGCTTAAGCATTGTGAAGAATGGGGGGAAAATGTTAAGTATTTATTACTAAAGAGGTGGGGCCACATGTGTGTTTATATATTTTTTAATACAGACAGGGTCTCATTATGTTGCCCAGGCTGGTCTTGAACTCCTGGGGTCAAGTGATCCTCCCACCTCAGCCTCCCAAAGTGCTGAGATCACAGGCGCGAGCCACCACTCCTGTCCCATTTTTCTCTTTTTGAAGGATTCTTATTTCTACTCTTCCAGGGCAATTAGAAGCAAAAGGAAAAGACCCTTGGACTGGAGTCTGGTAGAAAGAATGAGTGAGCAGACCTGGGCTCTGAACTGTCTCCTTGTATGTTTTTCACAGCCTTGCAGCTCACTCCTTGGAGCAGTGGTTCTTCGAAGTGTGGTCAGAAGCTCATGGAGTGCTTCATCAAAGTGCATATGTCTGATGAATACCTACCCCCGCCCACCCCTCTCTAGGTATCAGTGGAGTAGGAAATGTCACTCTCCTGGTGATTCCTGTACATGTTTCTTCTTCCCATTTCCAGTCATTTTTCGCACCTTACATTGTCTCCCTGCTCCTTACATTACATAGTTCTTCATGGTCTTTCTTCCTATGTCTTGTATTCCTTCTCTGAGAGGGGCTCCAGTTGCGATGAGGTGCCAATGATGGTTTGTTTTAGTGTCTCAATTAAAACTGCAAATGCACTTACATTTTCTAGTAAAAGCATTGGTATAGATGGTGGTTAATATTCCAGAGTTAAATAGTGTACTTCAGATACAAGTGAGTAAAATTGGCTTTTATATTTGGGAAGTTACATTCCAAATTCTAAGCAATGGACTTAAGAACATTGGAAACAAAACTTAAGGCTGTTAGTTAAGGACTCAATAGAGTTAGATCTGCAGTAGAGAACATCATTCTGTACCTCCGGCCATATCCCCCTCTTGTGACCCCCATTTCTTCCCTTTACTGGTAAGAAGCCTAGGAGCAGGCAGTCTTGGAGATAACCATACATTGGCCCTTGGAAAGCGAGTTGGAAAATTGGAAGGTGATGCTCACTCATGTTTCTCTGCAGCTAAATCAGATGGGTTCAAAACAATTATTTGCGATCATATTTAGCGGTATGCTTTGCTAGTTTTGAGATTGAGCCTATGCAGATAGTTAGCTGGAGCCTGTAAAAGAAGAAACCTTTTTATTCTGAGTGACTGACTGCTTAGTAATCTACATAACAAATGAACCATTTTGCTTCAGAGACGTGAAATAGGCATCTATAAATGAATAGTTTTTGAAACTGAAGTTGTTAAGACAAAGTTCATCTTTTCACAGTAGGGTTTCTCCAGAAAACCCTCTTTGCTCTATTGAAATGCAGCTAGTTGAACTAGGAAAGCATATTCCAATAATAGGCCCATGCAATTAGCCTTTAGTATAATGGAATGAATGCTGGAATTTTTTGTGCGTTATCATCGTCAATTGGTGTTAGTCCCAAACCACATAATAGCTAGAAGCCTTGATTGAGAGACACAAACAAAGGTTTCTTATTCATGGACATGCTTTAATTCTTGAAACTAGTAAAATGTTAGGCTCTTAAATCTTACACTCTTTTGATAACCATCTACTGATGGTAAGATTGAGACATGGTGCTTCAGAATTATGTCATTCTTTTGAGTTAGAAGAAATGTCGAACTCTTCATATAGCGCCGTACCCAAGCCAAACCTTGTATAGAAATGACATGGTGGTGTGCTGGTGAATATTGAACAACCACCCTGGGGAGGGGGGATAAAGCCTTGGTTTGTAATGTTTGCTGATTTCTGAGGTATAAATACTCCATTGTGGCTGGTTCCAGGCTACTAGTGTTATGTTGCTAAAGTTGGAGAAAAATGCACGTAAGCAGCTGTCTTAATCTCAGCTATCAAATGTTGAGGATTTTCCAGCCTGGTTTTTTTTTTTTTCCAGCGTGTATTCTTAATAGTCTGCTTATTCGTGTCTTTACCTTTGTTTTTTAAAAATTAGTCTCACAGAGGTATAATATATGCAGTAAAATTCAGCAGCTTTACATGTATACATTTGATGAGTTTTGACACGTGTATACCTTGCCACAATCATGTTATTCCATTACCCTTTCTATACACAGTTGCCAGATTAATTTTTCTAAAATCATGCTTTGCATCTGTCGTCTACCTGAGCATAAAACCTTCACTGTCTATGTGCTGTTCATAGGCTAAAGTACAAAATTCTGTGGTCTGGCTTGCTACCATCTTGCTTTTCGTCTACTTACCTGTCTTTATGTACCACAGCCTGGCTATGTGAACCTCTTATTCCAATAAAACTGATCAGCTGGTTCTAGGCACAGTTCCTGCATCTGTGCCTTTGTTCTCAGCTGTACCCTGCCTACAATATTTCTTGGACTTCATATTCCTTCTTGACTGCTTGGCCTTTCCTTAAAGTCTGGCACAAGCCCCATTTTCTTACACGATCCAGGTTTTACTGATTACTCCCGCATCCTGACCGCTATCATACCACTTGTTTTGGCACTTAACCGTCACAACTTGTGTTGAAATTCCAGAGGTGTTTTTTGGAGTCGTTTGATCTTACCCAGCCAAGTTGTAAACTCTGATGGGGTGGGAAATGTACAACACGGTTTTTAGCAGTTTGCTAAAAAAACAACAACAACAACAACAACAAAAAACAAAAACCTAATAAATGGCCTTTGATGATGATAAACCTTTAAGCAGCTCTTCTAACTCGGTGAGTCACAAATTCAGTGACACTACTGGGGAGATTAGTAGTCTGCTATAGCATCCATGTAGAAACTGAAGCTTTGGTCTGTTCCAGAGCATAAATGTATAGTAATGTCTCTCAAAACCAGTGTGAGTCATTAAAATGCACATGGGAGATTTTATCTCTGCCTTGAAAATTCATCCAAAGGTAGTTAGCATCATGGACTTCGGACTTTTGGCAAGGATTAAGTGTTTAAAGTAGGTCCCAAAAGAAACTTCTTTGTTTCTTTCAACCAGCTTTATTGCACTTTTTGAAGTACTGGTAAGAGGTCAGGAGGTGTATCTCATTGGTTTCCTTCCTGTCCCAGGAAGCCATATTATGGTATTCTGAAAGAACTTTTGTCTTTTTCAGTAACTTTGTTATAAGCAAATTGTTTTTCTTTTTTTTTTTTTTTCCATCATTTGCACCTTGGAATGTTTTTCTTTTTAAAACTTGTGTTTTCTCTGTAAGACATTGCATGTATTTATTGAAAGCAGACATTAAATGATAACCTAGCAAATACTTTAAATAATTCTAGATACTTATCTGTTTCTCAGGATACCTTGTAGGTTGTTCCTCTTCCCTTAAATATTGGCTTTATTCAGGGCTGGGTGCAGTGGCTCACACCTGTAATCCCAGCACTTAGAGAGGCTGATGCTGGCGGATCACATGAGGCCAGGAGTTCGAGACCAACCTGTCCAACATGGTGAAACCCTCTCTCTACTAAAAATACAAAAATTAACTAACTGGACATGGTGGCACATGCCACCCAGCTACTCAGGAGGCTGAGACATGAGAATCACTTGAACCTGGAGGCAGAGGTTGCAGTGAGCCGAGATGGCACTCTAGCCTGGGCAACAGAGCAAGACTCTGTCTCAAAAAAGAAAAAAAATTGGCTTTACTCACGGTTTCACAGTTCATCCTTATCTCTTGGTAGTTAGTACCCTTTTCTTGGGTGATTTCTTCTATTATTGCCTGAATGTGTTTTTAGAATAAAAACTTCATATCTCTTGAGCTCTGGTCTTGTATGGTCAAATGCCTATTGGACATTTCTTTGCTGCTCTTCAGAGACCCCAGATTCAACATGTCTTACATGGAACATCTCTATAGGTCTCTCTTTTTTTTTTTTTTTTTTTTGAGACAGTGTCTTGCTCTTTGGCCCAGGCTGAAGTACAATGGCACTATCATAGCTCATTGTAACCTCTAACTCTGGGCTCAAATCATCCTCCTCTGGCCTCCTGAGTACCTGGGACTACAGGTGTGAGCCACTGTGCCTGGCCTCTCTGTAAGTCTTAGGTCCTCTCATATTCCTCAATTGCTGAATGGTATTACCATCCCCAGATAACTCAAGCCACAAACCTTGGACTCATCCTTGGCTTGTCCCTCTTCCTTTCCTTTCTGTATCTGTGAGGTCCACCTCAAACATTTCTTAAAAAAAATCCTTTTCCTCCTCTCTGTTTTGAGTTGTGGCCAACCTTATTCTTTGTGGGGAAGGGGACTCCCCTGCCTTCCAAGCATCTAATTTGTGAACTAAGAGCAGATCTACTTCCATGGCATCAGATTAACCAAGCTCATAAGATTAAAAGATACAACTGGAAAACCAGCATATAATTTTCATTATGTACCAGTGTGTCTGCTCCCTGTAAGTTAACATAGGTAGGATCCCATACTATAACTGGAAAGAAGGTTATTTGAGAAGGAATTAAAAGCAATGAGATGAATCAAATGTATAATGGTCTGACACAATCTGATGATGCCACCATCTCATCATATATCTGTTGTGACCAGAAAACTCGTGTTTGTGAACAAAGACTCCCTTTTCTTCCCTATCCAGTTGCTTCAGTGGCCCCTGCCAGTCTCTTTTTCATTCTTCTTCCGTGCTTGCAGGAGTGACCCTTTTGTGAGATACCTTGATTCTTTGCATGTCTGAATACATTCGTTCTGGCTGTACTTGAATCTTGCTATGTGGGAAACCAGATTTTCTCTTTCAGATGGCTTGTACTCCCCTCAGTCAAGGTGTGTTCTCGAATTGAACTCTGAGGGGCCATCTTATTTCATGTCCTTGGAAAAAACCTCACTGTAGCTGCCATGTAAGAGCAAAATGCTATTCTCCCACTGCATTTGGCCAGCATCACCACCTCTTGAAAACACCTTTGGCTTCCCCACCTCCTGGATGAGGACAGGAGCACCTTCAGTGTGCCTCCTCAGCACTGCTGGGTAACCCTTCATATCACGCTTATCTTCCTCTTTGATAATTGATTGTTCATTTCCCCCACTAAACTTGGAGCTTTCAGAGGGCAGATGCTCTCCTATTTCTAGATCCTGCTGTGTAGCATAGTGTCTGGCACCTACTCACACTGTTCATTTAACCAGTTTCTGTTGAGCATCCACTATAGGCTAGGCACTCGGCTAAGTGTAGGAATAAAAGCAGATGGGGTTCTTGCCCTCTTGGAACTCAAATTTTGTTCGAGGTGAGGGAGGTTGTAAACAGACAAAATAATATTCATGATAAAACCTACAAGGAAATAGGCAATAGAATGAGGTAGAGAATAGTTGGGATGGTCTGTTGGGCATGTACTTCACGTGATCAGAAATGTCTCTAAGGAAGTGCCATTTAGACACATCATAAAGGCCTGGTGCAGTGGCTTACACTGTTAATCCCAGCACTTCGGAAGGCCAAGACAGGAAGATACCTGAGGCCAAGAGTTTGAGACCAGCCTGGCCAACATAGTGAGTTCCCATTTCTATTAAAAAAAAAAAAAAAAAAAAGACACAGTGTAAAGGATAACAATCAGCAAGCTGTCTGTCAGAACAGGGAAGTCAGGGCTGGGCAGAAGAAACAGCCATTGCAAAGGCCGTGGGGAGGAAGAGAGCTTACTGTGTTAGAGGAAATGAAAGAATACCAGTGTGGCTAGAAAGGCAGAGAGAAGGAGTGTGGCCGACTGAGACCATGTCAGGCATATTGTGGGCTTGGATGAGTGAAATTAGACAATTGTCGATACAGTGAGTGATTCACATAGTTAAAATTTGTTTGGAACTAGCACTTGGGATTCTACATGTTAATTTTGCACATTCTTTTCTGGGATGTTAATACTTAGAAATAATTATTGAAAGATAACCTATAATTTATTTATTTATTTTTATTTTTTTTATCTTTATTTTTATTTTTATTTTTTAAAGATGGGGTTTCACCATATTGGTCAGGCTGGTCTTGAACTCCTGATCTCAGGTGATCCGCCCGCCTCAGCCTCCCAAAGTGCTAGGATTACAGGCGTGAGCCACCGCGCCCGGCTAATTTATTATTTTTTAAGAGACAAGGTGTCACTGTTGCCCAGGTTGGAGTACAGATGCCAGCATAGCTACCTGTAGCCTTGAACTCCTGGGCTCAAAGGATCCTCCCATTTCAGCCTCCTCAGTAGCTGGGATAACAGGTGTGTAACACTGTGCTCAGCTAGTTTAGTTTTGTTTTTTAAATAATAGACGTGGGGTCTTGCTTTGTTGCCTAGGTTAGTCGTGAACTCCTGGGCTCAAGAAATCCTGCCTTGGCCTCCCAAAGTGCTGGGATTACAGATGTGAGCCACCACACCCAGCCATAGTTTTAAAATTTTTGTAGAGATGAGGTCTTGCTGTGTTGCCCAGGCTGGTCTCAAACTCCTGGCCTCAAGTGGTTCTCCCACCTGGCCCTCCTAAAGTGTTGGCATTACAGGGATGTGAGCCACTATACCTGGCCAAGAATTTCAGTCTTTATGTGAAATATATCCTACAATTGCAGACACTCTTAGGATGTTCCTTTTCTTGTCTGAATTCCTGTCCCTCAGGAGCCTGGCATATAGCTATATTGAGAGTTTTCTGTGTCATAGTGAGAATTTTCATATAGTCTTATTAACCATCGTTGCATTCTGCTGGTTGATCTATTTTAGCACAACTATTGAAATAAATACTGTTCATTTAATGCCACATCCTTATCTGAATATCAGTTCAAGGATAAGCACAGCTGAGTCATTTAAGCTTGTATGAGTACAGTTTTTGAATTTTGTTGATGGTGCTTTAAACTGTTTAGATTCTCTGTAGGTGCAAGGCTTCTTTCTTTCCCTGTTCTCACACTCATTCTGTGTCCTTGGCTGCACTAGGTTGCCTATGCATTATTGAGGTTAATGGGAAGCCAAATGCAGAGCGGGGAGCCACAGTGAGTAGCAGCTCTACTACTCACCAGCAGCCTGACCTTGGACAGTGTTGCAGCCTGACAATGTATTCATTTTTTATAATGGAAACGATACTTGCATGATAGGGTTGTTGAGAGGATTAAATGGTGTAACGTATGTAAGACACTAACATATCTTGATAGAGGCTTGGTAAATATTTGGCACCTGTTAATCCTCAGCTTCCCCATAGGGTGAATGTTCTTATCCCCACTTTTGTAAATGGTGTGGGGAGGCAAGGCTTAGAGAACATTTCACTTGCTTTAGGCTGGTGCTTTTCAGTCACTGGGGACTCTTGTTAAAATGCAGATTTTGATTCAGTTAGTCTGAAACCTGGGGCCCACTGTATTTATTTCTAACAAGCTCCCTCACCTTAACTAGGGAGGCCCTAGGCTACTTACCTAGGAAGTGGGGAAGATGGGCCTCAAACCCAGGTTTGCTCTACTCCTAAGCCTTCCCCCGTCCCATAAAGCTTCCCTTGTTCTCACTTCTTCAACGAGTTTTTTGTTTGAGATGGAGTCTCGTTCTGTCGCCCAGGCTGGAATGCAATGGCACGATCTTGACTCACTGCAACCTCGCCTCCCAGGTCCAAGTGATTCTCCTACCTCAGCCTCCTGAGTAGCTGGGATTATAGGCACCTGCCACCATGCCCGGCTAGTTTTTTGTATTTTTAGTAGAGATGGGGTTATGCCATGTTGGCCAGAGTGGTCTCGAACTCTGACCTCAGGTGATCTGCCTGCCCCAGCCTCCCAAAGTGCTGAGATTACAGGTGTGAGCTACCGCACCTGGCCGTGCAATGGGTTTTGTTAAGAGACTTGTATGTTATTTGAACATTCCTGGCTGGGTGTGGTGGCTCACACCTGTAATCCCAGCATTTTGGGAGGCCAAGGCAGATGGATCATGAGGTCAAGAGTTCTAGACCAGCCTGACCAACATGGTGAAACCCCATCTCTACTAAAAATACAAAAATTAGCCAGGCATGGTGGCAGGTGCCTATAATCCCACCTACTGTAATCCCAACTACTCAGGAGACTGAGGCAGGATAATTGCTTGAACCTGGGAGGCAGAGGTTGCAGTGAGCCAAGATCGTTCCACTGCACTCCAGCCTGGGCAACAGTGTGAGGCTTGGTCTCAAAACACAACAACAACAACAAAAAATCATCCCTCAGACTACTAAGATCTGAAGTTATATTTTATTCATTTACTCAGCCTTTACTTAAAACTCTTTGTATGCTGAGTTCCCTTTTAAAAAAATCTGCTTTGAAAGAAGTAGGACTAGATGAAAACGGGTTAGTAATACTTAATGTTGTCTATTGGACAATTATTTGTTGTCTCATCATCTTAAATGTTCCACATTGTTCATCTCTCTCCCTGTCCCCAAACTTGCTCCTGCTACCACTGCTTGCCTTTTATTTTTATTAGAATAGTGTCATCGGCCGGGCACGGTGGCTCACACCGATAATCCTAGCACTTTGGGAGGCCGAGGCAGGTGGATCACTTGAAGTCAAGAGTTCGAGACCAGCCGGGCCAACATGGTGAAACCTCATCTCTACTGAAAATAGAAAAGATTAGCCAGGCTTGGTGGTGGGCACCTGTGTAATGCCAACTATTCAGGAGGCTGAGACAGGAGAATTGCTTGAACCCAGGAGACAGAGGCTGCAGTGAGCCAAGATTGTGCGTTGCACTCCAGCTTGGGCAATAAGAGCGAAACTCCATCTCAAAAAAAAGAACAGTGTCATCACCTGCCAGATTGGAAATATCAGATATTCTTGAGTCTTTCTTCTCCCTCACATACAATTAGTCATCCAGTTCTTTTAGTTCTTCAAAATCTTGTTGAAATGTGGCTTCCCTCCAAGCCCATCTGCTGCCTGTCAGCTCTCACCTGTCTGTGCAGTAGCCCCCACCGACCTCTGTCCCACCAGCATCTCCCTGTGGCACTGTGCAGTTTCGCTGTGGTTCATCTTCCTAGTCAGAACAAGCCTGAGAGTGCCACACTCCTCCAGAAGCCCTGTGGTCTTGATACAGAGAGGCAAATAGGTGGCTCAGAACAGACTTGAACTAGACTACTTGGGCTCCTATCCTCCACAACTCATCAGCCCAAGAGTGAGAAAGGTCAGTTTGCTAGGGAAAATATTTAAATACAAATACTCATCTTAATGTGTTTAAACATATTGAGACAGTTCTGTCAAAGGTGAGGAACAGGCCGGTCCTGGTGGCTCGTGCCTGTAATCCCAGCACTTTGGGAGGCTGAGGAGGGCGAATCGCCTGGTCAGGAGTTTGAGACCAGCCTGGCCAACATGGTGTAACCCCGTCTTTACTGAAAATACAAAAATTAGCTGGGCTTGGTGGCATGCGCCTGTGATCCCAGCTACTTGGGAGGCTGAAGCAGGAGAATCACTTGAACTTGGGAGGTGGAGGTTGCAGTGAGCTGAGATCCTGCCACTGCACTCCTGCCTGGGCAACAGAGTGAGACTCAAAAAAACACACACACACACACACACACACACACACACACACACACACACAAATAGGTGAGGAACAAATTAAGGATAGATACATTGGCTTCTTACTAATTTTGTGTTTAAGACAGTGCTTATTTCCGTGGGGAAAAATACTGTAAAGAAGACAAACTTAATCATACAATACTATATGGCTCAGAAGTGAATAATATTTATATGGTCATAATGTAATCTCTGAATAGTGATTTGATCAGCATTGGTGATTTGACTATTCCATGGAGAGGGAGAAAGAACATGGGGGTGAGGTTGAGAAAGTCATTTGATAATATTTGAAACTATAAAATCAAATAGTTTATACAAATGTTATGTAGATATAGGGAATTTCTCTTCCATGTGTTTGAATTATCTTCTGTGGGATCTCACATTTAAGTAGTCAAGGGTAAACTGTGGCTTTTAGCAAATTGGAGAGTAACATATATGTTACATGAATGTTGGATGTGGAGTGACTTAAATCCATGTCATTCTTTTGTGAGAACACATTATTTTGTGTGCTGTAATAGCAGAGTAGTTTGGAATAAGGAGCTATTTAAAATATCAGGTCCACCTAAGAAATAAGAAATTAACTTCATATCCTATTTGGGGCATAGATTTATTAATTTTTGGGGGGGATGGGTCTCACTCTGTTGCCCAGGCTGGAGTTTAGTGGTGTGATCTCGGCTCACTGCAGTCTCCAACTCCCAGGTTCAAACGATTCTTTTGCCTCAGCCTCCTGAGTAGCTGGGATTACAGGTGTGTGCCACCATGTCCTGCTAATTTTTGTATTTTTGGTAGAGATGGGGTTTTGCCATGTTGGCCAGGCTGGTCTCGTACTCCTCACCTCAAGTGATCTGCCTGCCTCGGCCTCCCAAAGTGCTGGGATTACAGGCCTGAACCATGGTGTCCAGCCTTATTGGGATATAGATTTAGAAGTACAAATACTTTTTTAAGTGTTTGAGATGTAGATAAGATACTACTTTTTGTTGTTTGATTAAGTGATGCCATGTCAGACTAAACTCTTTCTTTATTTTTAGTTTTTTCTGGTCAGGTTCTGGAGTTAACCTGTCTCACAGGTTAAGTGAGATTTAATTGGTTAGCCTTCTCTTTGAGATAGTTGAGGTGCTTCGTATCTTAGTAAGTTTTTGTTCATGAATCCTGAGCACATGCGTGTGTTGTGTTAGAGAGGCAAGAAGGAAGGTCAGTAGAGCAAATCCTTGTGAAAAGCATGTTTTTTCCCGTGGGTCACGTAGTCAGGGCTTTGGTGGATTGGTGAACAGCATAAGAGGAAAAAAAGCACTGGGCAATTTAAGCTGCATTTGGCAATTGAGATGGTATTTAAAGGTGAACTTTATTTTACTATAAAAGCTTTGATACTGGTATTGGTGAGAGCATGAGGGAAACAGGTCTGCTCATGTGATAGTAGTTAGAAAGTAACTGGGTGCAACCTTTTTGAAGGCTGTTTAGGCATTATTAAAATTAAGAATACAACCCTTAGAAGTTCCACTTCTAGAAATTGCAAACAGCTACTTGAAAACATATACCAACACACATATACTGGGATGTTTATTGTAACATATATATATATATAAGCAAACAGCAGACAGTAGCCTTCCTGTTCACTAATGGATGTGAAATTACGGCCAGGTAAATGCTATATTGACATTATGCAAGCACTAAAAAAGGAGCTGAGATCTATCTGTCTTCAAACTTACCCTCCATAGATGCATGGGCAGAGGTATTTTACAGAACAGTTTGTACCTGCGTGTCTTTGTGTGTGTGATGACATGAATGTGTGCGTATATAAACATTTCTATGGAAAGTGCATAAGCAATGGTAGTATCTGGGCAGTGGGACTAGAAGTTGGGGGAGTGGAAAGGCTGTTTTTAAAGCCCCAGTCATGTTTTTAAAAGTCAAGAAAAAAAGCCTGCAATTCAACACTTGATCTTATGGGGTTATTTGGTTGTGTTGAAGGTGTTCTTGTGTCTTTCAGGAGGGGCTCTCCACTGCACCGTTCCCTCTAATTGCAGCACCAGCGTGTCTCACTTGGTGGCACCTGAACCTAGCAGTTCTATTTGTCTCCGCGGTGCAAACACGAGAGAAGGAAACTCAATAGTTTTGTCACCTTTTCAATGTCAAGTTTTATTACTACGTATACATCGACTGTTGTGTATGTGTGTAGGTTTTCTGTTGTTTTGCTAAATAGCTTGATTTTTTTCACATTCAATTCAGGAAGTACTCCTTGTGAGAAACTTGATTTTTAATGTCCTCCTTATGCTTCATAATAATACAGCCTTTATTCTTACTGTTGATGCATATTTAAATCTCAAACTTCTACTTAAATGATTAGGTTGGTTTCCATATCGTTTATTTATCACTTCCATATGTCCTAATTGTACCTGACAGCTCATTTCTTAACTGTGTGTTAGTCATTTCTGTTGGTCTTGAGTTAGCAGTCTTGCTAATATGGCAGGCTGGCTTTTTCTCTGAGAGCTATCACCTGTTACTTGTATAATGCTGAAAATAGCTCTAAACACTCTTGTATCACATTGTACACCTAGTGACAGTCTACTTTCACCTCCCTTGACTTTCCAGGGTTTTCTTATTTACTCATATTGGTGTGATTTTCTTGTGGTAGGGCGTTTCTTTAACAAGTTTCTTTCCATAAAATAATTTATTTCTTTTGCTTATTTTCACTAGGGACTTTTTCTTTTTTTAAGCAGCATTCAGGTTTCTGTTGCAAGTTTTTAATCCCAGTTCTTTCATCCTAAATATTGATAAAGATAATAAATACAGGCAGCTTGTAATAGTTATTCGAACATATTATCGAATAAAGTATTTTCCTATTAATTACACTTCTGTATGGTTTTTAAGCAGAATTTCAATCAAGAAGACACTGCTATTTTTCCATATATCTTTAGATTACTTTCTGATTTTTCAAAACAGTTTATACAAGTTTTTACCAAACTTCCAACAGATAATGGGTACTGCCTCTCATAAGTCTTCCAAAGGGTCAATGGAAACTGGGCCCAGTTGAATAAAGGCATATTCATTTGTTTTGGAACGCAGAGTTCTCTGCATGTAGATTGCATTTAGCACTGTCTAGTGTATTCATCTGTAGTTTTGCTTTTTTCAGAATAAAACCTTGACAATGATTTTGAACCTGAACTTTATTCCTTTGTGCCTGTATTGCTTTAAAAAGGCCAAAGTCTAGTATTCTTCCCCCTTTTAAGTTTTATGAAATCAAGGTTAAATTGTTATTAGTGCCACTTAATATTTGACACCTTCTATGCTTACTGAACTTGGAGTAGTAAAGGGAGCAGCAGGGGTTGGCCATCCATGTTATACAAGATAGAGAACGAGGGAGCTGTGATTAGAGCTTTAGAGTAGTGGGTTCTAACCTGTTACAAGAGCACTCATTTTTTATTTGTGCATATATGTTACCTTTTCCTTTTTCCTCTGGATTTATAGGCATTTATATTTGAATTTTAAGAATTTTCTTGAGATTATATTACAGAAGTCATTAAGATGGGGAATCAGTCTCTAGAGACATAAACTGGTAATTAGTGTAGGGAAGGAAAGGAAGACGAGGCATGGTCTGGTTTGTGGACTGGGGTCTTTGAGTAAGTGGCTCCGTGACTTTTGGGTACTGAATGTAATGTAAGAGGAAGGGGGTGATGGCATATCTAGCATCTCTTTCTGCTCATTTCTGTGATCCACTATTCACACTTTGATCATCTTTATCTGCTGAAAGGGGTACCATTGCTTGGTATTTATTCTTACCCACCACTCTACACAGGTAACGATTTGTCACTGTGAAGAATGCCAGAGAAAATATTTCCTCATAAAATTTAACTGCTTACTGTGAATGATTCATATATGCCTGATTAAAATGTCTGTGAGTAGAGATTTTTATACACTGACTTAGCTAAATGCTATCTTCATTGAGTGGCATTGCAGTCTATATGTAAAGTTAGAGTAAAGACTGTATTTAAAATGGAAAAAAAAACGGGCCAGGCAAGGTGACTCATACCTATAATCCCAGCACTTCAGGAGCCTGAGGTAGAAGGATCACTTGAGACTCGTAGTTTGAGACTAGTCTGGGCAACATAGGGAGACCCCATCTCTACAAAAAATAATAAATGAGCCAGATGTGGTAATGCATGCCTGTAGTCCCAGCTACCGGGGTGGCTGAAGGGGAGGATCATTTGAACCTGGGAGGGTCGAGGCTACGGTGAGCTGAGCCGAGATTGCACCACTGCACTCCATCCTGGGCAACAGTGAGACCTTGTCTCAATCAGCAAATAAATAAATGCAATGAAAACAAAATGAAAAACGGAAACAGTGTTTTTAAAGTTTTTTGTTTTTTTTTTTTTTGAGATGGGAGTCTCACTTTATTGCCCAGGCTGGAGTGCAGTAAAACGATCTCAACTCACTGCAACCTCTGCCTCCTAGATTCAAGGGATTTCTCCTGCCTCAGCCTCCCAAGTAGCTGGGATTACAAGTGCCCACACCCCTACACCCAGCTAATTTTTTCAATTTTTTCGTAGAAATGGGGTTTCACCATGTTGGTCAGGCTGGTCTTGAGAACTCCTGACCTCAGGTGATCCACCCGCCTCGGCCTCCCAAAGTGCTGGGATTACAGGCATGAGTCACTGCACCCGGCCAACATTTTGCATAGAACATTGGAAACTCAAATACCAAAGGCACTACATAGATGCTCCATCAAGTCATTAAATTTAGCTTAGTTAATATTGAGAAGTTGCTTTGTGATGCGCACTCTTGGGTGGTACAGCGAAGGCACATACAGACCAAAAGGGGACGTAGGATGTTTTTAAATAGATGTTTTGCGGAGGAGGAGTTGGGGGGAAGAAATAAATAGATGTCTTCATTAGGATTTTGCAGAGGGCCACCTGATTATTTGGATGTTTTTATATCATTTATGAGGAAATTATATGTTGCCTGTGACTTAGAAGTTTTCGAGGTGAGATGCTATTGTGATTTTTTTTTTTTTCTTTTTTTGAGACACAGTCTCGCTGTCATCAGGCTGAGTGCAGTGGCATGATCCAGCCTGCTACAACCTCCGCCACCCGGGTTCAAGCGATTCTCCTGCCTCAGCCTCCCAAGTAGCTGGGATTACAGGTGCCTATCGCCACGCTCAGCTAATTTTTGTATTTTTAGTAGAAATCGGGTTTCACCATGCTGGCCAGGATGGTCTCAATCTCTTGACTTTGTGATCCTCCCACCTCAGCCTCTCCTAGTGCTGGGATTACAGATGAGAGCCACCGCGCGTGGCCTGTTGTCATTTTTAAGGTTGTGATTTCTTTGTCTTACCAGCCTGTGATTAGGTAGGTTCTGCCTTTGGAATGACAAGGTTCTTCCTGCATGTTTCTCTCATGTGCACAAGGGTTTCATCTCCCCTCCACCCTTAGGATTTGCAGGTCTAGGTCTTCGCCTGTGCTTCCTTTCATGCCATAGCCCCACATAGAGACTCTGTGACAGTCATAACTAAATGCCACCTGGGACTTCTGCACAGCATGTCAGACGCACAGCTCACTGTTTCCCTTCAGGCTTACCGTTAACCAGGAAAGATTTTTGCTGTCTCCGAAAGTAATTTTATAATTTCCTGAGAGCAGAAAAGGTGGATTTTGATTAAGTACCAGATGTCTTTTAAGGTCCTACCTTCTAAAAGTTTTCCAAAAATTTTTTACAACAATTTTTCTAGATTTAGAATTTCATTGCGGACTTGTTAATGTCTCTGAAGTGTCTCATGTCTTGAGAATCTGGCAGGACTTTATTTTTTCTCTGCAGTTCAAAGTTGTTTTCCAAGTTTGCAGATTTTAAACTGAATACTTGACTAGCTGATAGTTATTTGACAGTGAGTGTCACTTTTCTGTAGAAGTAGTATGCAACTTTGAGAAAAGAAATTTTTGAAAAATTATGGGGATTAGATATGAAACAAAAGGACATAATTTTTTTCATTTAGAAACAGGGTCTTGTTCTGTTGCTCGGGCTGGAGTGCAGTGGCATGATCATGGTTCACTGGAACCTCAACCTCTGGGCTCAGGCAGTTCTCTTGAGTAACTGGAACTACAGGCACATGCCACCATGCCCAGCTGATTTTGTATTTTTCATAGAGATGGGGTTTTGCCATATTGCCCAGGCTGGTCTCAAATTTCTGAGCTCAGAAGATCTGCCTGCTTTGACCTCCTGGAGTGTTGGAATTACAGGCCTGAGCCACTGGTCCTATTTGTTTATTAATTTATTTTTATTTTATTTCATCTTTTTGAGACTGAGTCTCTCTCTGTTGCCCAGACTCAAGTGCAATGGCACAGTCTCGCTCACCACAACCTTCGCCTCCCAGATTCAAGTAATTCTCCTGCCTCAGCCTCCTGAGTAGCTGGGATTATAGGCATGCACCTCCATGCCTGGCTAATTGTTGTATTTTTAGTAGAGAGAGGGTTTCACTGTGTTACTCAGGCTGGTCTTGAACTCCTGACCTCAGGTGATCTGCCCACCTCGGCCTCCCAAACTGCTGGGATTACAGGGTGTAAGCCACCATGCCCAGCCCAAAAGTAAGCTTTTGATGAACCCTTTAGAAGTTAAGAGAATAATACACTGTTTAGCTAATATACTGCTAATTTATATATATGCATTTGCACATTATGTAAATTTATAATTTTCAGTTGCAAGTAAGCAAATATGCACTATTGCCATAAAACAGCAAAGCAGTGAAGTTTATTAAGGACCTATTGATATTTCATCAGTAGCCTTCTAGTTTCTAAATATTTTAAGGTGCATAACTGAAATTGGAACTTCTTTCAAAATCTTTTTTGTTTTGACTATATTTTCTTGCTGTCAAGATGACATCATTATTTTTCCCTGTTTCCCTTCACTTTTCTCTCTCTCAAACTGTTTCTGCAATTGGGTCATCTCTGACTTTGACTATCTCACTTTGTAAATCTGCTTTTAAAAATATTTTGTTGGGTATGGGGGTGTGGTACTTAGATTTCATATCTTTCTGATAAATCTGTTTAAAATTTTTTCTATGAGTCTTAATTTTTTTTTTCAAATCTTTTTACTTTATTATTTGGAAGTCTGATAGAATAATATATTCAGGGAAAAGCTAAGTTAAGTATTCAGGATACCATAGTAAGTTGCCAATTTTTATTTTTTTTGCTTCTGGGCAATACATATTTATTTTGAAATGGCTATTTTTAAGTAAGTGCTACTTCCCTTACTCAGAAGCTGTTTGACAGCTTTGGCCGACTAATTTAGTTGTAAACCTGCTAAAAGTTGATTGGAGTGTATCTTTCTTAGGATATATTTTCCTACATACAGTAATTTTATGAACTTCGGTTATCTGATTTTTCTAGCCTACTGTAAATACGTTTTAAAGGATAGTAGCACTGTAACATCTCCCAAACATAGCTGAAGGTTAAGAACAAAGAGAAACCAGGAAAAGAACCTCTCAGTGCAAGGACTTTAGCATAACAGAATGGGAAGTTTTCTATAGCAAAAAATAAGTATATTTCTTATTTGTTCCTAAGGGCATCCTTGTATTTTATAGTACAGTATAGCAACTATTATTCATAATGATGAACCAGCATCAAGAAAGGGTGTAGCGTGCTTTTTTTAGTATTCTGCGTAAGCACTTAGGAAAAAACCAAAGCTATAAAAAGAAAAAAATAACTATGTTAAAAAAAACCTTTGAATTTTAGTTTTGTGGCAATTCATTTAGGCACAGTTCTGTATATTTATTTTTACATTTAAAAAGTTCCTGTTGTGTCAGCTGCTGGGCCCGGTACCTTTGGATATACAGTATTTCATTTAATTTTCCACAATTCTGTGAATGAGGTAATGTCCCTCTCCCTTCGTTGAGAGATTAAGAAACAGGTTCAGATTGCTCTGTGATACTGAAGGCTAAAAGACAAAATACCACTGGGACTGGTCGAATGAGGCACCTAAAAATTGTATACCGCAGATTCAGGCATGGATTCCGTGAAGGAACAACACCTAAACCCAAGAGGGCAGCTGTTGCAGCATCCAGTTCATCTTAAGAATTTCAGCGATTAGTCAGGCAATAAATGTTCTGGTTTAAAAAAAAAAAAAAAAGGCTCAGATTTAAGTGATTTTCAAGTTGACTTTAAGTCATGAGTTTTCCAGCTGTTTATAATATATTGCCATTTGATTTATCTACTGATAACCTCAAATTTAATGTGTTCAGTAGTAAACTTATAATAGTATCTTTCATTAAAAAACTGCTTCCTGCTGTCCTGTGTTTCACTTTGCCGTTGATAGTATCACCTTCGGCTGGGCTCAGTGTCTCAATCCCAGCACTTTGGGAGGCCAAGGAAGGTGGATCACCTGAGGTCAGGAGTTCGAGACCAGCCTAGCCAACATGGTGAAACCCTGTCTCTGCTAAAAATAAAAAACTTAGCTGGGTGTAGTGTTAGGCACCTGTAATTCCAGCTACTTGGGAGGCTGAGGCAGGAGAATCACTTGAACCTGGGAGGCAGAGGTTGCAGTGAGCCAAGACTGTGCCATTGCACTTTAGCCTGTGCAACAAGAGTGAAACTCCTTCTCAAAAAAAAAAAAAATATATATATATAAAATATATATGTATAGTATATATACATATATATTATATATATATATATAAAGTATATATGTATAGTATATATACATATATATTATATATATAATTATTGTGTGTGTGTGTATATATATGTGTATGTCACCTGTCAGAGAGGCGAAAATTGTATTAACATCTCTGACAACTTCATTCCAGTGTTCATATTGTTTTAAAATTTATTTACTTGTTTTTAAGCAGCAGAGTCTATCTGTGTCAACCAGGCTGGAGTTCAGTGGTCCCATCATGGCTTACTGCAGCCTCAAACTCCTGGGCTCCAATAATCCTCCTCCCTCAGCCTCCAAAGTAGCTGGGACTGCAGGCTCGTACCACCCTGCCCAGCTAATTTTTTTGATATTTTTTGTAGAGATGGGGGTCTCACTGTGTTGCCAACGCTGATTTCTGACTTAATTCCTGGACTCATGCGATCCTCCCCTGTCAGCCTCCTGATTAGCTAGGACTATAAGCGTGTGCCACCATTCCTGGCTAATTTTTAAAAATTTTATTTTTGTAGAGACTGGGTTTTATGTTGCCCAGGCTGGTCTCAGACTTGACCTCAAGCAATCCTTCCGCCCTTGCGTCCCAAAGTGTTGGGATTATAGGTGTTAGCCGCTGCACCCGGCCTCATGTTCATTTTGTATCGAGTGTCTACTACTTGCTGGTACTCTTGTCTGAACAAAATAAACAACTCCTGCCCTTATGGAGCTTGCACTGTAGTAGGAGATAAAAGTAAAAAAAAAAAAAAGTAGTATATTGCGTGATGGGCATGTCAGGAGTATGTGGTTGTAAATAGGATGTCCCAGAAAGCCTCACTGAGAGGGAGACATTGGAGCATATATGCTTTGTTTATACTTAGAAATTTAGAGATTGATTTAGAAATTAGGAGATTGATTTGGAGATCCAGTCTTTTGATTTCTCATGAAAATGAGACATCGTAGCAATGTTGGAGCTCTCTACTGGCTCTGCCAGATCTATTCAGCTGGGAAGGCCTGTGAGGGCCCCGTTTAATACCCCGTCATTCCTGTGGCTATTATCTTAGTTGAGGCCTTGAATATTTCTTTTCTGCTGTTTTGCTTTAACACTGTTTATTCCCACTTTCAGCCAGTCCTAAACACCACAGTGGGTTATCTTTGTAAAGCACAGGTAGATGCACTGTGCGTGGAATACTGTTTCCCTGTTTGCCAGATAAATCCATACTTCAGAGTGCTCCATAATCTGGTCTTGGCCTACTGTCTAGTATTCCCTGGGTCCACTCATCAAAATAAATATGTATTGTTCTCAATTTTGTGGACCAGTCCTATACTAAACTTTTGCATTAAATTCCTTCTCCCCCCTCAGCGTGTCCAAATCACACTCTGCTTAAGACATTCTGTAAATCCTTACCTTCCATAGCAGACTGTCCCTATCCCTCCCTCCAGGCTAGAAGAAATCTCTCCTATTCTGAGCTGTAGTAGTGCTTTATGCAAACTCTTTCAGCACTTCTTAATGAACAGATCTCATGTTCCCTTGCTAGACTTCAAACTTCTTGAAGGCAGTCTCTGTTTAAGAGTAGTTTTTATGGCTGGGTGCGGTGGCTCATGCCTGTAATCCTAGCACTTCAGGATGCCGAGGCGGGTAGATCACTTGAGGCCAAGACCAGCCTGGCCAATATGGTGAAACCCTGTTTCTATCAAAAATGTAAAAATTATCTGAGAATGGTGGTCCACACTTGTAATCCCAGCTAGGGAGGCTGAGGCAGGAAAATCACTTGAACTTGGGAGGTGGAGGTTGCAGGGAGCCGAGATCACACCATTGTACTCTAGCCTGGGCAACAGAGCAAGACTCTGTCTCCAAAACAAAATAGTTAGTTTGCCTTATGATGCTTATATGAAAGGTGTATGGAATATTTAGGAAACCAACTCTGATTAGAAATAAAGCCTCTTTGATCTTTTGTGGATCTAACAGATCTAGACCATATTTTCATAACTCAATAGGTTCCTAATCTTAAAAATAGTTTTAGGGGGGATATAGGAAATAAAACTGCTTGAGCTTAGAAGATAATGACACATGTATGTTGTTTTTTTGATTGCCCTTGACATAGTATTGCCTCCCAGGTTGAGATAAATGAATGCAAATATGCCCTAATTCTTTTTATTTTTTTCTCCTCCCCCCATTTCTTTTTTTTTTTTCTTTTGAGATGGGGATCTTGCTATATTGCCCAGGCTGGAATGCAATAGTGCAGTCATGGCTGACTGTGGCCTAGACTTCCCAGGCTCAAGGAATCCCTCCCAAGTAGCTGGGACTACAGATTTGAGCAAGCTACCATTCCTGGCTAATTTTTTATAATTACTTGTAAAGACAGGGTCTTGCTATGTTGCCCAGGCTGATCTTAAACTCCTGGGCTCAAACAGTCCTCCCACCTTGGCTTCCTAAAGTGCTAGGATGACAGGTGTGAGCCACCGTGATGGTCCCTAATTCTTTATACATATGATAGAAGCCCACCCCCGCACCATAGTCTTTTCTCTGTGCCACTTTTCTTTTCTCTTTTCTTAGCAATCTTTTCCCAAGTTATGCTTATTTTCTGAATAACTTTTATTTCTGCCATTCAATTAAATAAAAATTTCCCCCTCTTCATTTGAAGAACATTAAAAACCTTAAAATTTTTTTCAGCTCTTATTTCAACCAGGAGCCTTTCTGTTGGACATGACCATTTTTCCTTATAGTTTAAGAGCATATCTTTAGTTAAGATGTTGCCTAAAGGCTGTTTGTCATGGATGTACAGACACATGTTTGTCTTTCTTCCATGTGATTGAATTTTTCATAGACATCCTTATGAAGGCCCTTAAACTTGTTTCCTTCAGGATATTAGCTGTTGATTTACTGTCTTGGCAGAGTATGCTTCTCTTTCAATGTAAAGTCTTTTTTTTTTTTTTTTTGGGATGGAGTTTCGCTCTTGTTGTCCAGGCTGGAGTGCGATGGTGTGATCTTGGCTCACCACAACCTCTGCCTCCCAGGTTCAAGTGATTCTCTTGCTTCAGCCTCCCCAGTAGCTGGGATTATAGGCATGTACCACCATGCCCGGCTAATTTTGTATTTTTAGGGGAAATGGGGTTTATTTTTAGTAGAGATGGGGTTTCTCCATGTTGGTCAGGCTGGTCTCTCGAACTCTTGACCTCAGGTGATCTGCCTATCTCAGCCTCCCAAAGCGCTAGAATTATAGGCATGAGCCACCACGCCCGGCCAGTCTTTGTTTTCTTAAATACTGAATCACTTGCTTTTTTTTGGTCATCTTCAAACTGCTATACTTCAGGAAATCTTAGATTGTTTCATAAATGTTAAGAGAGGGCGGGCACAGTGGCTCACGCCTGTAATCCCAGCACTTTGGGAGGCTGAGGCAGGCGGCTCACGAGGTCAGGAGTTGGAGACCAGCGTGACCCACATGGTAAAATCCCGTCTCTACTAAAAATACAAAAACTATCTGGGCGTAGTGGCATGCACCTGTAATCCCAGCTACTCAGGAGGCTGAGGCAAGAGAATCACTTGAACCTGGAAGGCAGAGGTTGTGGTGAGCCAAGATCATGCCACTGTACTCCAGCCTGGGCGACAGAGCGAGACTTCTCAAACAAACAAACAAAAAAAAAAGTTCAAGAGAGCTCTGGTAGCTAAGTTCTTTTAAGCCTTTAAACCTTTATGCCTTTACAAAGCTAAACTTTTGATGTTAACTGTGTTACTAGATTTTTAAAGAACTTTTATTTTATTATGGAAAACTTTAAAACAAAAATAGCGAGAACAGTGTAACGAATCACCATGTGCCACTAGGACTCAATCATTAACATGGGATTCAATCATTAACATTGCCGGACCATTACTTTTCTTCTCTACCTCTCCTACCCACACTGGGTTATTTATTAGCCAATCCTGGATACATTTTTATTAGTAAATATTTACATTTATGTCTCTGAAAGAGGATTCCTTATAAACATATCCCCCAAAAGCACTATTTTTGTGATACTTACATATTAATGGATTAACAGACATTTTTTTTTTTTACAAAAAAAAATTAACCAGATAGTGAAAGTTGCCAAGTTTCTTCAGCTTTCCTAGTGTGATTCATCTCCAGGAGAGTAGGAAACAGGTGGGTCCAAATACAGAGAGAAATCCACATAGCTTGCTTCTGCCCTCTGCACAGAAGCACGTTCTTCATGCCAGGACCTCGTTTCCTTCCACACAGCTCAGGGAGGGCACCCTTTTATGAGCTTGTTACCAGTAAATTTAGATACAATGGTCCCTGAATCCTTGTTCCTTGACCTGTTATTGTCAATCCTAGGGCACAGACTTTGCCTTTGGCTCCCTTTCTGGAAAATTTCAGAACTATATAAAAATCACTTATAAAACCCTGATAGACATATTTTGCCAAGAATGTCATTTATCTCTTGACAGTTTGGCATTTGCCTTTAAATATTAGATTGTGTAATCATAATGCCATTCAGGGAAAATAATGTGGTGGTTGGCTGGCACTTTAAATGTGACATGGACTTAGGTTCTTAGAACCGTTAATCATTATTCTACACAAAATGGTGATACCCCTTAATAGTGAAATGCTAAATGGGTATAAAGCAGTATTTGTGAGTAAGATCAAAAAAGGTGAATATAAAATGTGATTTATGGTTTTATTTAATGAGTTTTTACCAGAACGGTGTCTGAAGGGTATTTTATATTTTTAAGCTTTGAAACAGAGAAAGTAATGAGGCACCTTCTAGTGAGTCCCACCAGTCTCCCAGCCTGACCAGCACGCCCAGAAATAATTATTTTTGTCATTTTAACCTGCCTTCTGATTGCCTTCCTTGCCCTTGACTTTGCAGCAGAGAGGAGAAAGAAACTCGTGGTCTCTACCATAAATACACATGGTAACAGCAGTGAAGTAATTATTATATATTTTTTGTGGCAAGTCATTCATTCAGCGGTGATGGAATGGCTTATTTTTAATGCAGTGTTTTTCTTTAGACTAAATCTATTTCTTTTTTCTATATCATTTTGTGCTTGTACCATTCCAAGGCAGCATAAAGTTAGCACAGCTTCTCATTTTACCATTTGGTTAAAAGTTTTGGAAGTTTAGGTCAGTTTGCTTTTGGATTTTCATATGAGGTAGACTATGAGAACTCTTGTGATGGATGATTAAAGACAGGCCCATTGTATCTGGCGTGTAGGTTGTACTGGGGATCATGGGAAAGAGAAGGCTTGGAGAATCTTTTTTATAAAAGAGATGTAAGTATGGACTAAATTCCAAACCGCAAAATGGAAGAAACCTTGTTTTATTGCATCCAGGTAAAGGATAGAAAAGATACCTTCAGTTTTCCCAGAAGCGACATGATTAAAAGTAATAGCTATAGATCAGTGTCATTCATTGCAAATTAGTTCTGATTGATGGAGAATGCTACATCTATGGATTTTTGTATTATAAAACTAGTTTAAGACTTCTTTTGTTAAAGTCTAATCTTCTGCACTACTCCATTCTTTGTCAGTTTATTCGTTTTAAGGACTGGAATATCTTTGTACAACTTAATTCAGTTGACTTCTTCTGGATACCCCAGGTTGAACAGACACATACATTAGTGGAGCTCTGACTGGGAAGAGGGCACTGATAGACATTAATAATAGCCTACTGCATATGATTTTTGTGTGTGTGTGTGTGTGTTTTAGAGTGGTTCTCATTCTGTCTCTCAGGCTGGAATAGAGTGGCACAATCATAGCCCACTGCAGCCTCAAACTCCTGGGCTCAAACAGTCTTCCTGCCTTAGGCCTTCCAAAGTGCTGGGATTATAGGCATGAGCCACTGCAGCCAGCCACCTATTGTATAAATGGCTTATAAGTCATCTGGCTAGGCACGGTGGCTCACACCTATAATTCCAGCACTCTGGGAAGCCGAGGTGGGAGGATCGCTTGAGCCCAGGAGTTCAAGACCAGCGTGGGCAACATAGACATGTTCTCTACAAAAAGTAAACACATTAGCTGGGTGTGGTGGTGCCCACTGTAGTCCCAGGTGGGAGGATCACTCCCTGGGAGGTGGAGACTACAGTGAGCCGTGATCATGCTACTGCACTCCAGCCTGAAGGACAGAGTGAGATCCCATTTAAAAAAAAAAAAAAAAAAGGAAATAGTAACAGTAATTCATTTAACCAGTTTCTTACTGATAAATGTTTAGACTGTATACATTTTTAAACTTCAAATATTCCAGTAAACATGTGCAGATTTATCAGAAACACTTATTTTTGTAAACTTTTTATTAAAGAATAGCATATATACAAACAAAAAGTACAGAAATTGTCTTTATTTTTTTGAGACAGAGTCACACTTTGTTGCCCTGGCTGGAGTGCAGTGGCGCAGTCTCAACTTGCTGCAACCTCTGCCTCCCCGGGTTCAAGCGATTCTCCTGCTTCAGCCTCCCAAGTAGCTGGGATTATAGGTGCGCACCACCACACTTGGCTAATTTTTGTAGACAAATTATTTTTGTAGTTCAGTGCTGAAATCTGTAAAATGCATACATTTATGTGTATAAATTCTTTCTTTCTTTCTTTTAATTTGTATTTTTTTGACATGGAGTCTCACTCCGGTGCCCAGGCTGGAGTGCAGTGGTGAAATCTCAGCTCACTGCAATCTCTGCCTTCTGGATTCAAGTGATTCTCCTGGTTCAGCCTCCTGAATAGCTAGGACTACACCCGCCACCACACCCAGCTAATTTTTGTATTTTTAGTAGAGACAGGGTTTCTGTCTGGAAACCTTGTTGGCCAGGCTGGTCTCAGACACTTGACCTCAGGTGATCTACCCACCTCGGCCTCCCAAAGTGCTGGGATTACAGGCATGAGGCACCATGCCCGGCCTCTTTTTTCTTTTTTAATGCTTTGTAATTTTCTTTTGGGTGACTATACTACGGCTTATTCTTTATGCCATTGATGAACATTTGGATTGTCTCTAATTTTTGGATGTTACAAATAGTGCTGTGAACATTCTTAAACATGGGCTTCGGTGAATGTGACTATCCATATGTATTGGGCATATCTCTGGGAGTAGCACTGACAGGCCTAGGGTATGCATATGTGCAGGTTTAGTACTGCCAACAGTTTTTCAGAGTGGGTGAAACCATATCACACTCCCACCAGCAGTGTCTGGCTATTTAAAAAAAAAAAACTTCATAGAAGTGAAATTTGAATAAAAGAGTAAATTCATTTTAAGTTTTGGAAGGTAGTGCTGGATTTGTCCTCAGAAGTACTAATTCATACTCCACTGAACACTAGATTTTTATCCAGCTCTTTCATTGTTTTCATTGTTTATAGTGAGAAAAATACCATTTTTAAACTTCTTTAATGAGTCAGACTTTGTTATACCTCAGTTTTACCCATTTCAGTTTACTTGACTTGGATATTCTGGCCTTTTATTTGTCGTGGTGTTTGTATTTTTTTCTTACTGCTTTGTAATAATTTGTTTTAAAAATCCACAGGTTTTTTTCCTTCCTAGTTTGTCCTTTGTCTTTTACAATATAGAAGTGTTTCAGATGTCTGTTTTCTTTAAGGGTTGTATTATATATGTTTAATTTTATTTTAACTGGATTTGCCTTTTTTTTTTTTTTGAGACCAAGTTTCGGTCTTGTTGCCCAGACTGGAGTTCAATGGCATAAATCTCAGCTCACTGCAACCCCTTCCCCCTGGGTTCAAGCAATTCTTCCGCCTCAGCCTCCTGAGTAGCTTGAGATTACAGGCATGTGCCACCACGCCTGGCTAATTTTGTATTTTTAATAGAGATGGGGTTTCTCCGTGTTGGTCAGGCTGGGCTCAAACTCCTGACCTCAGGTGATCCACCTGCCTCAAGCCTCCCATTGTGCTGGGATTATAGGCATAAGCCACCACACCCAGCCTGGATTTGCCCTTTTTACCTGACACAAGGATGCTTTTGTAAGTTTTAAAACATGTTAAGGCCGGGCGCGGTGGCTCATGCCTGTAATCCTAGCACTTTGGGAGGCCAAGGTGGGTGGATCACCTGAGGTCAGGAGTTCAAGACCAGCCTGGCCATCATGGTGAAACCCCATCTTTAAAAACAAAACAAAATAACAAAAAAAAAAACATGTTATACTTTTACTTATTACATTAACTTTTAAATATTTTACAGGATATCAGAGGGTGACTGGTCAGAGTAGGTATGCATGTGTCCATTTGACCAAGCCAGAAATAAAGCCAATTTTCCTGTGTGGAA